>SNQJ01S0046871.1:14127-28997 GCA_010110895.2 Picea sitchensis
TCCAAAAACCCTAGACGTCCAAAAACCTAACCCTAGGAGATGAAGCACCAAAAGTCATGTGGGCCCCGTTTGGGTAAGTTAGTACATTAACTTCCCGGGGTCGTAACTTTCGCATACGATATCCGTTTTAGGCGTATGATAGCCCGTTGGAAAGGTATCATAGAGGAGATTCATTTTTAGGGCTCAATAATAATTTAATATAACATTGAGAATCTCAATCCCGAAAAACCTTCATTTAGGCCCTCAAAATGGCCTCGAAAGTTAAAACTGCTAAAAATAGTAAATTGCCAAAATTTCCATAAAAATGTTTTGAGCCTATTGGGAAAGGTGGGTACCCACCGATATCCACCTATATCAGAAGAGGAATTGAGTGTAGTATACCTAGGGAGGTACCCAATGGGAATGTGGTTATGTATTATTAGTGGAAGTAATTCAATATATGAGAATGTGGTTATGTATTATTAGTGGAAGTCATTCAATAAATGAGAATGCGGTCATTCAATGTAAGGTGGACTAGGTCCACTATATTAAATAAGGTTGACTATGGTAGTTAAATGTAATAAATGTGAGAAGGATATCTAGAGGGTTCCTAGGGGATAGAGAGATATATATAAAGAATTGTAAGAAATATAATGAAACATAGTGAATAATATTGTGAATGTATCAAGAAATGCTTGAGGAGTGTTATCCTTCCTTAAGGATTAATATATGGTGTTACCCTACCTCAGGGGTTTCTCTATTTCTTGTGTCCAGTGTTTCGATGAAGGGTTTGGCTTATTCGTGTTGATATTGTGAGTTTATTTTGAGATTAATATATAGATCTATTCAAGCACTTAACAAAGAACTAGGTTTCTGTAGTAGTGAGGGAATGGGAGGTGACCATTCTTTTCTTTATTCCTTATTAGTTTTGTGCACATAATTATATCCTTGTTCTTTATTAACTACTTAGTGATGCCAAATTCATACTATCCTTAGATTCTATTTTACCGCATAACCTGTTACTATAACAATCATTATTATTATGCAATGATTATGCATAACACATATCTAATATAATAAGAATAAAGAAGAATCCATGAACAATCATATAACAAACATGTAACACAAGACTTAACATGGTTCACCCGTCTTTGGGCTACGTCCACAACGTATGGCTTCTTTATTATGCATTTTTAGATTTCTTATGGCTTTCACACTACACTTACAAAGATATGTCATGGTTATATTTCCTCTCTTAGCCTAGATGGTTTGCAGTGCAAGCCTCTCTCTCTCTCTATGCACCATCTCTTACATTTGGAAATTGATTCTCTCCCTTATCATCCTATCATATCAACCTTATAATAGACAATAACTCTCGATAGTTGGGAATAGACTCCAAAATACAACCCAAGAACAACCACATGGAGGAACCTCTATTCTTTCAACCCATTACATATTTATATATACAATATAGGGGTTTAAACCTAAATTGGTACCTCCTTTAACCCTATTACAAGGCATGACTACTCTAGTTAATTGGCTATTCAACTGATTTTGCTTGATTTTCTATCTACATGTTACTTTTTCACTTTGACTACTTGGTATTCCTTCTTTTGCACGTCCTTCCATATTTATCATATCAATTTGTCATCCTTCCTTTTCACCTTATTTCTTCTCTTAATTTCTTCTTTGATTTATTTATCTCTATGTTTTATTCTTTGTGTTATTCCTACTAACTGTGCATTGTACTTCTGGGTGTGCCTCCACAACTCACTATCCTCCTAGATGCACCTCATTTGTGCACTCCCTATTATTCCTTCATCTTATGCGCACCTCTACTGCACACTTCTTCTATACTTAGGATTTTTACCAAAATTATATCCCAAAACTTCTTGTCCAAAAATCAGTATAAATAATCATCTCCTTACCCAAGATATAGTGGTACCATTGTTTTAAGGCCTGGACCAAGATATATAATTCCTTATCATAGGTATTGTAGTGTTTTTTGGTTTGAGCCAATGTCTCATAATTATAAGCAATGGGATGTCCTCCATGTTTAAGAACTGTGCTAATTTCATGTTGAGAGGCATCAATCTCAATTTCAAAAGGTTGTTGAAGATCGAGAAAATGGAGGAAAAGTGTTGAACAAAGGGGCTCTAGGGTGTTTGAACTACACGTGAGCCACCATAGTCCAAAAACAAGTTGACTAATTGGCCAAATGAAGAAGGGGCTTGGCCAATTAAGATAAGTGAGGAATGAATTTCGTATAAAAATTGATGCCACCGAGAAACATTATAAGGGCCAATGTGGACCAAGGAGAAGGCCATTGTACTAGAGCCTAAACCTTAGAAGAATTAGGATGGACACCTTCCTGATCGATGAGAAACCAAAAATAAGAGACACAAGGCCAAAGGAGGACTTGTGTTCCTTGAGTTGAAGGTTATTGGTACACAACAATTGGAGTACACTGCACACATGTTGAAAGTGTTCCTCCCAAATCTTAATGACGACCATAATGTAATACAAATAAATTACCACAATGTGGCCCAACAAAGGAAGGAATATAACATTCATGAGCCTTTGAAATGGGGCATGGGAATTAGTGAGGCCAGAAGGGATCACCATCCATTCATAGAGCCCAAATCTATTTTTAAAGGTTATTTTCCAAGATTTTGTAGCATCCATGTGCACTTGGTGATATCTTGTCATCAGATTCGTCTTTGTAAGATAATTTTCCTCTTTTCGATGATCAACAAAGTCTTCGATACAAGGGAGATGACAATGATTTTTGACAGTAATCTTGTTGAGAGCCGGGTTGGATATGGCTGACATTTAGAAGTTGTTGGAATTTTCATTCAATCTCCTTATCCTCATAGGGAGCCAAGCAGTACGAAGGCGAATTAGGAAGAGAAGCACTCAGAATGAGGTTGATAGAATGCTCAATAGGGCATTAAGGTGGAAGGCCTTCCGGAGGGGAAAAATCATAAGAAAATTCAGAGAGAACAATAAATGTATTAGGTGCAATGGATTTGGGAGTCTGATATGGCTTAATAGGTCACATAAAGAATAAGGAGGTAAACAATCATCAAAAGAAAACATGGGTCTCCAACCTTGGGATTGTACAAATATATTTTCTCAGAAGGAGGTGGCGCTAAAGATGAGTATTCGAGAGTATCGAAAAAAAGAGATTTTGCAGTAGAAGGATTCTGTAGGACACAAAAATCGATGGTGTTATGGTAAGAAGACTTATGGAATGTGCACCATTTAGTAGACTTAGGGGAAAAGGGATACTTTGGAGAGGAGGGAGTGGAGGCTGAGTTAAGAATAGAGTAAGGGGATTTCAATCAAGGGGATAACTTATGCTCAACTGCTAGAGCGCGGGGGAAATCCTTATCCATAAAACTACTGTAAAAATGATCCACCTCCCTACGTAAACAATTCAATAAGATAGAATTAAACCTCACTATGAGTACCTCTTCGGAGTCCTAAATATGAAGCTGGATGCAGAGACTAATTAATATTTCAATGTATTACTACATGAACTGGCCTGAGAATTGGTGGAGCTGAAACCAACGATCCATAAGATTATGAAAGTACTTAGGAGGATAGAATCTGCTACTGATAACTTGACAAATCACTTCCCAAGTGCCAATAGGAGGAGTAGAAGATGAAGCAGATGCTTTCATATTGACAATGAGATGGGTCCCAATGGGTAGAGTATCCCACCAGGCCTAGAAAATGCCTTCCATTTGTAAGCTATCAAAGCTAACAATCTGAAGCTTCTCCTCATCAGAGATGTCATGATGAGTATTGAAGTATGTAGAGAGACTTTGAATCCAGGAATCCACAATTTCCCAATTGATCTACCTAGATAACTTAGGAAGTTGGAAGAGTGGATCCATCTACAAAGGAGCTAGAGTTTGACACTGCAATCTAATAAGCTCATGAAGAGACAAATCCAACTCTTGGATAGGGGAAGAGTTTATATAAGAGTCATCATCATTTGAAGTGTCCCTTCTTGGAGGCATGATCTTCATAAAATAATTTTTCTCCTATCCATATCTGAAAGATAGTCCACTGAACATTGGAGAGGAGGAGGGGAAAAACCCTGGCGCACCTTTAGACTATAAACTGAGTGGAGAGGAGGGGATTTCCCTAGAACATCTCTGGAAATATTCTTGTGCTAATAGGAGGGGGGGGAGGTTCCCTACTTTATCTCTTGGAAGAAAGAGAGGAGAGTGAAAAGAAACCCTAGTGCATCCCTTACCTCCAAAATAAAAAATAAAAAAAATTCCAACCCTAGCGCATCCCAGGAAACAATATGTGTTTTTCTAGAACTACCACTGAAATCTCTGACTACTAGAGAAAAATCACCTTGGATGAGTTCTCTGATACCATTTGATCTGCAATAATGCATAGAAATATAAATAACATTCATAGAGAAAGACTATAACAACACACGACATGAGGAAGCAAACTGAACCATTTGTTTTATTTAGTAGAATAGACAACATTTATATAGAATAGGATAAACATACAATGGTTCTTATCAAATTTTTGTCAATTCTAGCTAACCAATAGCTATAAAAGGTCCCAAACCCTAACAACTTTATTAGTTCAAGAATGTTTGGTCCTTGGTACTTTTGCCCAACCTCTGAGGTAGAGATGTGCCCCATGTGGCTTTTGTGGTGAAGTGCACTGCATCTGGAAGGAGGTGCAGCTCTGTGGTAGCCCCCTACTGGTATACTACAAGATATGTTCTCTCCTCCTTGGGGAGTGCACCTCCCAACCTTCCCATATCATTAAAATATGTAAGTTCATGAATTTATTTATTTTAAGTTTTATCCCCAAATCTAGTACTGGCAATAAGAGGTTGGTATTTTATTCGGATATCAAACCTTATCCATAAGAGAGAATACTTTCCAAGCTATTATCATTCCTTTATTTCTAATATTTTGGAAAAACATTATTTGAACAAAGTTCAAACCACCTATGGATCTTTCTCTACTCTCTCCAAGGTTTTGAATGAGATATCAATCACTCAATTTTGAGTTAAGAGACAAAATTCAACCCTTTTGGATTAGTTGTTGGCATCAGAAGATCAACATGAGAGTAACCAAGGATCACCATTAAATCCCATTAAAAATGGAATATCATATAATAAGCAACAACATATAATAACAAATATATCCATAACGTTTATTAATAAGAATTATTTTCCAATGAAAGGATCCCTTTTTCATGGACAATGAACGAAGGATAATGTCTTAGACTTTCCACTTAGTACCTCTCCAATAATTCAGTGAAAAAATTAGGAATGAATAAGAATGAGCCTACATCTAATGTGAAATATCACATATGTGATATCTCTCAACCAAAGGGAATCATATCACAAGATCAACTAAATGTAACATAAGTAAACATCATATATCACTAAATGTCACACACATACCACATAATTAACACATGTACCATTATATCGAGTATTGCAACTCATCTCCACTAAATCAAGTGCATATAATCTTCTAAATATTGTAAAGGTGCAATACATTAAGTCACACATAGTAATCCTTGAACCCTATACATTACATAATATAATCACAACTAGGAACCCACACACAATGAAAAATGCACCAAATCCAATGTAAAACTCATGTGCTAATAGGATTCGCCTAATTGTTGTGTCTCCCTTAATTCCTTTCAAAGGGGAACACACAACATCTAAATGTCATTAGCACTGCCTAAACATAATTTTGAGTTAGGGAACATATGATTCAATACATGAGGAGATTCAATGGATGCAATGGCATCATTCATGTCAAGGAGGACATTTTAGGGGAAATCATATAGGATTTTCTCTAATACCCTTAAACATGCATGTTTTTTTTTTTTATTCCTTCAAGATGTCCCTCTTTATCCTTATCTAATTTTCATTCAAAATTTAGTTTATGTTTGCATTATAATATTTTTTATTACATTTACATCGATAAATTAACACAAATAATTGTCAGTTAAATTTTATTTGAATCTATTTAACTATGTTGCATGTCATTCCATGAAGTGGAAAATGTTTATTTTTGGTAATGGAAAATTATTTGTAATGTGTTTAACCACAATTTATGATTTTATTTTTTCTATTATATTAACGTTGATGCAATATAGTATAACAAACTCCCAACAATTAAGATAAAAGGGTAACAAACATTTATAATTTAAACCTAGCTAAGAAGATTATAGACATTAAAAATTTGAGCTAACTACTATGATGATACATATGGACCTAAAAAAAATGAAGATAGATAAGTAAATTATAAAAGAAAGTACTAATCAATAATTTAGTAAAAACTAATTTAATATTCCATAAAAATATGGCTTTCTCTCACATTATAATCCTCTACAAATCCTAACATCTTACTCATACCAAAATTGGGTGTTTGTGTTCCTAGTGGGATCCTTAGTAAAATGCTATTTCATTTTGTACTTGAATTTATTCACAAATTATGGCCTCTAACTCTAAATAATGTAAATTTACCTTCTTTTTTTTTCATGATGCCTTTACTTTTAACCCTTCATCAAAATTTAAATCCTGTGGTGGAATTCTTTATTGAATTGATTCACGTTAAACTATTTTCATATAGTCATCCAAAATATTATAATGCTATGAAATAACTATCTTCATAATTCTAAAGCACCAATTCCCTCTCAATTTTGAATTAACTCTATCTCTCAATTTTGACTTAACTCTATCTTCGATTACACCCCCAAAAAATACATTGTCTTTCTCCTATGAAGGAGCCTTGATCAATTTGTGCTTTTCATTAAACTAAGATTTTGTTGCATGCTATAGTAAAGAGGGGATTTATGTAAATTATTAAACCCTCCTATAACATGGATACATTCAAAATCATGGAGGGCATGCACGTTCCTTGTTAAGAGATACTGGACTTTTTTTTAAATATATTTTTAAATAATGTATTAATTCTTGGAGTTTATTGTATTATACCCAAGTAACTTGTTATATTGAAATGGATAGATCATTGAGAAATTTTCTTTAGATAAATAATGATAATTGTGTTGATACATATTATATATATATAAATAATGATAATTGTGTTGATACATATTATATATATAAAAATAATGATAATTGTGTTGATACATATTATATATATATTTTTTTGGAAAATTTTCTTCAAACTTTTAAATGAAATAAATAAGTCATAATGAGTTGGAAAAAGGATAGGAAAGAACTCGTTCTTGTCATACAGCCTAGCCTCTTGCCAAATCCCTTTCGTGAAAATGCAAGATGCCTGCGTGGTAGATTCGACCCCGGAAGTCAAGGAACACTGGGAGATAAAATTGATANAATGAGTTGGAAAAAGGATAGGAAAGAACTCGTTCTTGTCATACAGCCTAGCCTCTTGCCAAATCCCTTTCGTGAAAATGCAAGATGCCTGCGTGGTAGATTCGACCCCGGAAGTCAAGGAACACTGGGAGATAAAATTGATAACCAAAATATGCCTCCGCTAGAACTAATACAAAGTCTTCATACCTAGATCGTTGTACCCGCCTAACTAATTCCGAACTTTTAAATGAAATAAATAATGAGGAGAAATATTTTATCCCAACCAAAGATGAAATATATGGTGTAGGAAATAAAGATGGAAAATATTACATAGATAATAAAAAAATCCCAAGCTACCTTGCTATGAATGAAAATACTTCTCTAGGACACAACAAAAGTGATGTATAGGATTGAAGGACAACTACCCAATACTCTAAGTTAATGTAGGTAATTTCATTTAGTAGAGTCCTCGTAGGGAAACATACAAATTAAAAATAGATATCACATAACTGGGAATTGTTCATGGTAATCCCAATGGATTATGTCTTGATAGATAGTTACGACAGTGAAACTATAACATTCGATGAGATTCCTACTATATTCAAGGAATAATTTTAACATAGAAATTTTTGGTTTTGCAACTATTAATTTATTCATATATTAATATTATAATTAATTAATTAATTAAAAACATAAAAAATAAAATAAAAAATAAAAAAATGATATATGCCATAACATTTATAACTTATGCCATATATTAAAGCACGTGTTACATATTTTATAACATATCAAAAAAATAAATATGTTATAACATATATATAATATAACAACAAAAATTCAAGTGTGGCCGATGAGTTGACCTGACTACAAAGATCAACCCCATGAATGGACCTTTGACTACATAGACCATGACCTAATGAAAGATACCTTCAAAGCACGGAGGAGGGTCTGAGAAGGAGGGATATCCATAATGTGCAACCCATATTCTCACGAGTAAGATCACACTGATGATAGAGGAGACATGTTATATTAACCATTCCTATTTGAAAGTACTAGAAAGATACAAAAGCGGTCATTTGGTACTCACTATGACAAAGATATGGAACCTAAAAGTGTAATTTTTCAATTCTAGTATAATATGAAAAATTAATTTTATACTAAATTATAGGGAAAAATTTATGAGGGGAATGAGGATATCTCTCCAACCCATGAGATCCATGGAGGAGAAGAAGACCCATGAAAAAAAAATTGAGACTATTCATTTCCAGATTTATGTACAATGTTATTGTTTCCATTGGATTGGGGTTTGGATTAGAAATGATAAACTCTTTATGTTGTGAACTCAAAAAAATCATTGGGCTTCCTTGTGTAGTTTTAATTCTAGGTTTTGATGGGATGCATTTTAATTGTGGGTTGGTAAGGACAAATAAATTTTAATCTTAATTTCCATTTTATTTAGTATGAAAAGTATGAATAAGTGAAAAGTTGGACAATTCCACACACTTATTGTATGTTTTTTTATATACTAAATAAAGAAGATCACACAATTTTTTTATTAAAATCATATTCATAAAAATAGACATGAAAAAATGAATGAAGAATTTTGTATCTCTGTCTTCCTAATATCTTGAAGTTTGATAATAACAAATATGAATGATCAAAGAAATTATATACCACTTAAATATTTAAGGTGTTGCATGTAGGTTTATTAATTCTCACCATTAATGTTTATGCCAAACTTCTCCCATTCATGGATTCACTATATCATTAGCACTTGGCATTTGTGAACATATCTTCTATTTCAAGGATATAAATTTATTTAATTTTCCTCTAAACTCCTAATTTATTGTTTAAGGATATAAATTTATTTAATATGCCTCTAAACTCCTAATTTATTATTCTGTGTCCATTTAAGTGACATAACACAATGAAAAGTATACAGATACCATCATTAGAAGATCTATCCCATGTGAGTGTGATGTCTACTACCAAATTTTAAACGAGTTTTAATAGGAATATTATATCAAAATTAATAAGGATAATATTAATGAAAATTGTAAGTTGGCCTTTATCTAACATTCTCTCATTCTAGTGTGATGATAGGATTATATTGATGATATAATAATGGTTGTCTAACCCTCATATTACTATTATGTAATAGTTTTCTAAACATTTCTTGAAATTTAATGACTTTAAGTGACATAACACAATGAAAATTATACGTATACCATCATTAGAAGCTCTATCCCATGTGAGTGTGATGTCTACTATGAAATTTTTAACGAGACTTAATAGGAATATTATTTCAAAATTAATAAGGATAATGTTAATGAAAATTGTAAGTTGACCTTTATCTGACATTCTCTCATTTTAGTGTGATGATCAGATTATATTGATGATATAATAATTGTTGTTTAACCCTCATATTAGTATTATCTAATAGTTTTCTAAACATTTATTGAAATTTAATGACTTTAAGTGACATAACACAATGAAAATTATACATATACCATCATTAGAAGCTCTATCCCATATGAGTGTGATGTCTGCTATGAAATTTTTAACGAAATTTCATAGGAATAGTATCTCAAAATTAATAAGGATAATATTAATGAAAATTGTAAGTTGGCCTTTATCTGACATTCTCTCATTCTAGTGTGATGATAGGATTATATTGATCATATAATAATGGTTGTCTAACCCTCATATTAGTATTATGTAATAGTTTTCTAAACATTTCTTGAAATTTAATGACTTTAAGTGACATAACACAATGAAAATTATGCATATACTATCATTAGAAGCTCTATCCCATGTGAGTGTAATGTCTACTACGAAATTTTTAACGAGAGTAAATGAGAATATTATCTCAAAATTAATAAGGATAATATTAATGAAAATTGTAAGTTGGCATTCATCTGACACTCTCTCATTCTAGTGTGATCATAGGATTATATTAATCATATAATAATGGTTGTCTAACCTTCATATTACTATTATGTAATAGTTTTTTAAACATTTCTTAAAATTTAATGACTATGAAAATGGTTTTATAAGGTTTTATAAACATTGATTTTATTATATATTTACTTTCTTAAATTGATATCAATAGTTAAATTTCTAAAGGTTTTTTCTTACATTCATGCATGGTTAAAACTATATATATATCGGTTATGTTGGAATTTTTTCATCATTATTTAATTGAATTTGTATGGTTATTTAAAGTCTATATGGTAGAAATGTTAGTTGGGCATTATTTTGGTAATATTTTTTATCTGGAAAAATCAATAAGAGTGCAAACTTAAAACTGTATATAGGGATTTTTATGAAATGGGAATGTTGATCACAACTACATTTTCCTTCATTGAGCATGATTAACCCTTAGTGAAACCTATTCTAGGATATGGTTATCACAAAGCCTTATTTCCTATGAATGGATATCATTTAAATTAAATAATTAAATTTGTTTAAATGGAAGTTAATGATGTTTCAACATTAATTTGAGGTGTCACTCCATCTTGCTTAGTGACTCCATTAATGTTTTTGAATGAATAATTCCATCATTTTTTTATCTTATCAACATGGTTACAAGTTAATAGGTGGAAGAATCCTATGGTACAGGGAAATATCACATCATAGGGTTGTAGTATCGATCCTTGACATGCATGGTCAACAACCTTGTGAATTGGTCCTTAATCACTACATTAAAAATGTTAGTTAGACATCCATATTTAATGTTGAACTAGAAGCACCATCTATTTATTGTTGTTTTTTTCTAGGTTGATCCTCCATCGATAGGACATGTTGTTAATGATGATATTCTTCATGAACTTAAACCTTATATTACCATAACGCATGATTTGGAGAAGTGAACAAAGCTATATTTATGTCTTCTCAAAATTGATACTCTTGAAATCCTTCCATGTGTCTTTGAATAATCTTGAGAAGGTAATACTTTAAGATTGTTGCTAAATTGTAAATGCATAGGCCTTCTACTAAAAAGAATATGGATATACTTCTGAGGATTATTTTATGGCTCTTTCCGTTATTTATCCTAGTAATGATACACTATTTCTTTTAACTATTTTCATTTATGGGTCATGAAGAAAACAAGTATCATGGAGACATTATTCTTTTAACTATTTTCATTTATGGGTCATCATGGAGATTTTATCTATCAATTTTTGTTAATAGGTGATTTGGTGTTACTTGATGCACATGTTGAATCCCCTTGAAGTTTTTATACTAGAGTCCTTTACTTCTACATTCTATACGGGGATCCTTAACATGTCCCATTGGATCATAGTTTATTCTCTATGGGTGTCCCTATATGATTATATACTCGCACTTTCATGTTAATGAGTCCATTCTCCTTGGAAGCTTAGTTGTTTTGCTTATATTTTCATCCTTTCTGTGATATACATGAGGATATGAAGTAATAATAATTTCTACATTGCATGCATGATTTAACAATAATTTATTAACTTATCTTTGCATATACAAGGCCCACTTTTATTAGAACCTATAAATTCGAAAAATATTGAAATAAATGGTGAGTGCATCCAATATTAACAATGCCAACATACTTTCATAATATAACCACACCATCCTCATAATAATTACAAGAAATTGGTCTCTCATAAGTTCCTCTTGATTGTTCACAAATATGTTATCCATGTTAAATAACAATAGTAGAAACAAATCAAGTTAATTCTATAATCCTAGAAATTTAACAAGATTGTCATCGATAATTAATTAAGAACAACATCATAACCTATCAAAAATCTATATTTTATTATAAATTTGATAAATACCATAACTGGAAATTGTCAATAATTATTTGTAGATAAGATTGAGGAATGGAAATTAAATTCCTAATATAATACTTTATCTATATAATAAATTGATATGTCATTTATTTTGTATGATTCCTTCATAGATAGTCTTTATCTTCGACACACCATAACAATTTGACAACTATAATTAAATAGAGATATGGAACTTAAAGTTCATAGTGTACTCTTCCTAGTATGTATTCAACCTAAACCATCATATTCACTATATAGTATCATAGAGACAATAACTTATTAAAGGTTGAATTTTATAGGTGTAATATGCCTTTTCTATGTCTAAAAGTAACCTATTGTTCATATCATTTTCTTTTTTCTCTACTCATCTCCAAATTTCTATTAGTTTGAAATGTGAGTAAGTTCATTAAAGCCTCCTTGACCTACAAAATAATTATTTAAATCACATGTTGACACCTAAAAATATTACTTCTTCACATTGTTGGCACCTAAAACTATTACTTATTCGCATTGTTGGCACCTAAAATCTCCAATGTTGGAACCTAAAATATCCAATCATTACTTTATAACGAATCCTTCACCATTATATTAGCACATGATGCATCATCTCTTTATATTTCAACTAGTGCACTAAGAGATACTAAAAAATTGGTATGGATCTTGATTCCAACAACTTCACTAGATTATAAATATTTGTTCATCATCAAATATCTTGCAAAGGGAACAAGAGTTTACCCCCTAAACTATGAAAAAATGTTAACAATATATGCAATATGTTTAATATAGGTAAAAGATTAAAATGACATTCACACTCCAGAGTTCTTTAATAAAATGGGTTAACCTCCATCTATTAGTTTTTTTCTATATTCTTTTATCTATTTATTTTATCTTTACAAATTGACTTACATTATTTCCACAATAAGTGGTAGTAGAGGCACCCTTTCAGCAATGGGGTTTGGATTTTGTTGGTGAATTCAAAGACAATTCAAGTAATGGCTATCGGTGGATCCTAACAGCTACATACTATTTCACCAAATGGGTCGAATCTATTCCTACAAAAAAGGCCACCAAGGAAGTAGTCATGAATTTCTTGGAAGACTAGATCATAATTAGGTTTAGTTCCCCTTCCAAGATCACTACAGATAATGCCAAAGGTTTCAGATCTTATGCCCTGGTAGAATTTTGTTTCAAATATGGCGTTACCCTATCCCATTCCTCCAACTATTACCCACAAAGAAATAGATTAGCATAATCAACCAATAAGAACCTCATGAATATTCTAAAGAAGGTTGTTGGAGAGAATAAAAGGTCATGGGATAGAAAAATAAAATACGCAGTATGGGCAGACCGAATAAAAACAAAAACTTCCATGGGAAAAAACTCCTTTTGAGTTGGTATATGGACTTGAAGCAAATCTTCCTGTGAACCTCTAGATCCCTATCCTTCATTTTTCTCAACAATACACCATAGATGCAGAAGGAATCCAAGGAAGGATCAATCAGTTGATAGAGCTAGATGAGACGAGGAGAAGTGCCTTGGGTCAAATGACGAGAAATCAAGAAAAGATAAAGAAAACCTTTGATCATAAAGACAAGGAAAGAAACTTCGCCAAAGGAGATCTTGTGCTACTCTGGGATAAGAAAAAGGAAAAAATTGGTATGCACAAAAAATTCGACAGTCTATGGGGAGGCCCTTATAAAATCATGATTTGTGCAGGTACGAATTCTTTCAACTTAGAGACCACAAAAGGAGAAATCCTGAAGCTGCCAGTAAACGCTTTACATATAGAGCGTTACTACCCCCAGAGACTTGACTCCACAGGTAAGTGCAAGTAAATAGGCATTCTTCGTGTATTATACCATTTGTATTTCATGTTAGTTTGCTTCCACACTTGCATATTGATTGTTTTATTTCAGTTATATATATATATATATATATATATATATATATGCGGGGTGGAAATACCACCCCTTCTTTGTTATTGATGCCTCTATTGAGTTGAGCAGGTCTGCAGGTTATGCCAGAGATGTTGAGGTTCTCATGTGCTCTATGGTAAGCACATGTCCCCGAGTTGGAGCCAGATGTTATCACCGATTTCATGGGATAACTAGGAGATCATGTCTCGAGGCCCACAGGTCCTAGACATGGAGTACCAAGAGGAGGATTGACCTGAGAATGGCCCTGGAGGGCCCATCCTTCTTCTTTTTCATTAGACTCGTCTTGTCAGCAGCAACAACATCCATCACCTTCAGCATGGATTTGTATCGGAGAAGACTGTTGCTCCATGAGGTAATTGGTCCATGTATCATGGTATGTGTCACTTCTGATCATTATAACCTTTAGATATATGCATCTTACTCCTTTTATTTCTAACAATTGCTTGGATCTTACATTGACCCACTTGACCATGTTGAGGGGATTGACAGGGTGCCCTAGCAAGCCTGTACCCATAGGTTTTGGTTTTCCACCGGGGAGATTTCTGAAAAGCCACCATCCACTCCCATCATATCATCACTCTTTCATATTATCTCCCTCTCATCTGTCCCATTCCCTTAGTCTGGGCATTAGGATGATATGTTTGTAGGGTTGCACTTTATATCATGGGAAGAGGGGGCTAAAGGCCCATAAGGTAAAAGTAGTTGGTAAAAGATAAAATCGATAAAAATGAAACCTAGAGATGCCTCACCCAGGGATCCCCGAGAAGGAAATAAAAAGCCTCTCAGCAAGAAACAAGAGGG
>SNQJ01S0046871.1:40033-63160 GCA_010110895.2 Picea sitchensis
TAACCTCCTGAATAGAAAGAACCTCCTCATTGTGGTTACATTGGGTGGGGTAGGTTCCTGTTACGCCAGTTTGGCCTCTACCCTCTATCCATTTGACCTAGCTACAAACTGTGCGATAGCAGATCTCTATCATGGAAATGTCAAAACAAAAATTCCTTTGAATAATGTTAGGTCAATGTTAACATCAATTTTGAAGGTACCATGACATTTAAACATTGTTGATCTGTATCATGAAAATGTCACAAAATTTTTGGAGGGATGAGATTCACTAAGAAATTTGTAACATAGAAATAGGATCAAATTCATGCTCTATATAGTTTGAGCTCATCTACGAGGGAATCCAACAAGTATGTTTTGTTGAACTACTTTAGAAAACATTTGTCACAATAAATTATTTAAGTCATAATGACTAAGAAGTTAGGTAGTTCTCTTAAGATACACTAATAATCTAAGTAGATATGAAAATGTGAAGTGAAAAAAATAAAGTGAATGTATTATTGGGAAAGTGAATGATTATTGAGCTTCTAAAGAGGATAATAGAATTAAACCATAATTAAAATATTTGTTCTTACAATCAACCATGTATTGCAAGTGCTTAAAGAAAACTTACACTTTCATTTACAATAGTGTTTGTACTTACATCATTCTCCGACTAAATCAAAAGTTTTCTTTTAGTAGGGGATTTCTAGAGTGATTATGAAACATATGTAGGATATAGATGCCAGCTATCACACCTCTATTTACAAATGTGTTTGTACATGTTCAAACATGAATTTTCCACCTGCTTCATACGAATCAAGCAGTGACTGAGATTTACCCTTAGGAGCATTATGGTGTAAATCATGTGGCATTCCACCCATGATTTTCATAGGAACAATGAAGACGTTGAGGTCTAAACAACTTAAGCACCCTCAAACCTGTCCTCCACTCACCCTCTCCCCACCTATCACATATCCCCCTCCTCGATACAAACTCTCATCTCCCGACACCTCCTCTCACCTCTCAACACTTGTTCCATTGTCGCTCCACATTACCTCGCCTCATCGCATTTTTCTCTCCCCACATCATCATGCATACATTATGTAGCACTATGGTTCTACGGAATTGTCTAAAGTGCATATTTTATTAGTATGCCACCTGAAGCACTCGTATTGGTCATGGAAGAAGATATGCAGAGCCACTAGGTGTCGGGATTGACTCTCAGAAGTCGTGGGCACCGTTTGAAGCATTCATGGGTATGAGGTCTCATCCTGACCCCAATGAAGGTAGTTATTGAATATTGGGGTGGAATTTGAGACCTCGTCTCACCCCATAAATGGAAAACATGAAGAGAGTGGCTGTGAAGGCAAACTGTCTATCTGAAGTTTCCTTATGGACATATTTTGTTGTAAAGCACATAACTGCGCCTAGCTCGCATTTGACATGAGGAGGTCTGCATGATCTGATAGAGTAGGCACTGACTAGAATCCTTGAATGTAGGGGTCCGATCAAATTCCTGGTGGTTGCAACATTTTTAGTATATATACACAGTTTTGATATTTTGTTAAGGTCGAATGGTTGAACTAGGCTCCCTGCTATCGTAATATTTTGATGAAGAACATCGGTTCTTTGGTTATGTATTTATTTGATACTTCTTGATTAATCTAAGTCATATTTGTTACTCCATATTATTTGCCTCCGATACTGAGAGAGTTCATAATTGACTGATTCACAATGATTGTGTTTGATTATAATGTTGTTATGATTTCTTGCAGTTTCCTTAAAATTTGAATCCCAGAGGATCTTGTGTTTAAGTTTGTATTCCTTAGGTTGTTGGAAGGCCTGATGTTCATGACAAAACTCTACACTTTTCTCAACAAAGTCTTCCTCCTACTCACCTTTCCTCCAACTTACTAACTAAAGTTGATCCAAGACCTCAATTTCTTGCGCATACTAGTCCAGATTTCTGAGTTAGAATGTTATTTTCATTGAGTCTTCTCCATTTGGCCTCTTAAAACTCATTTACATTTATTGTATAAATTGATGGGTATTGGGCTTACCTTCTATGTAATCTGAGGGTGAATTCTAGTGCTAACATTTTTGGTGTCGTTTTTGGGGACGAATTGAATATTTTCCATGTGTAGAACGATAACGAGATTTTGATTCTGAAGGTGCATCAGACATCAGATCCATTGAAGATTGCGTTGGCACCTAGCCACTCCACTATGGTGACTCCACTATCTTGACTCCACTATTTTAGTGTGGCTTCCATTTGGCTACACCAAAATCCCCCTGGGAGAACACAACGATTAGATCTAGTCTTTGATGGTGAACAAAGACCAACCACACTCATTCTTCATATCATTCACCTGGCGACTCTATGATTAAAAGATCGATCGACGACTCCACTAGTTCGAAATGGACAAAATCTTTTCTCAAAGGTTTGCCCCTTTCAATTTCTCATCCATATATGGTTATCCACATCTAGTGCTGGCCATAAATGAATGGGATGATTATATTCTGAGATTCAGAGGAAGCAAGCATGATGATCCTAGTAAGCACTTATTCAATTTTCATGTATGCATTCTTGAGCATGATTTTGTTCACGAGGATGTCTTGATCAAGATGTTCAGATTTTCTTTAGAGGGATATGCTCGTGAATGGTGTCAATATCTCCCTGCTTCTAGTATCCATTCTTTGAAGGATTTTCATGAAGCTTTCACTTCATATTATGAGAAGATTTAACCGTCTCATATTGTTTTGGATGAATGTTGTACGAAGTTTGGATTCTACATCCAGCATGTGATAGAGTCTTTCTTGTGTGATGAGTCTAGTAAATATATGATTGAGAGAGAAAGCGAGGATAAAAATAAAAAGGTTTCGCACTCACCTGCCCCTGAAAAGTATTCAGAAGCAAAAATAATAATCTGCCAACCTTCTTATGAAAGAGAAATCTCCTACCAAGAGCAGCGTGATGGAGAGGAAGAGCCATCCATGGATATACATGAAGAGACTCCTTGCTCTCATCTAGAAGATGTTATCGAAGTAGACAAAGGAGAAGTAGATCAACAGCCTGCATCAGCCCTTCACTCATCTATGTTTGTCACAGACATTCAACCAGATGTGAGCAACTGAAAGACAAAACATGCTTTTTGTTACCAACCCAGTAAGTTTTGTCACCTATTTTCTGATCCTATGGGGGAGTGCATGGAGTTTCATTTTTTCCAGGTATTGAAGCCTCTGAGCTTTATATTGCCTTCAACACTAGGAGGAGTGCTGAAAACTGTAATCGATATGCTGTCATAGTTTCATTATTTTTTATTAATCAGTGACAGAGTAAGCATGTTTTCAGTTAGGGTGTTACCTGACTGGCTCTAGTGGAAGTCCACTTTCACCTAGCCCTTTGTAAAATTCATTTATTTTAGGTGTTGTACATAAATAAGATCCATCAAGAGCATGTGTGTTTTCTTTATGTTTGTAAGCAGGGTAGTTTAATTTGTCATTATGTAGTCTTCGACATATATCAGAGCATGACTCTGCAACCCAACAATAAGGCACTAAAACTGCAAAAGGTGTTCTTAGAGCCTCGTAGGGAGGTCTCTATCCCCCATGGATCCTATATGTTAACACATGAATTTGCCACCTAATTCATAGAAATCAAGAAGTGACTAAGATTTACCCTCAGGAGCATTATGGTGTAAATCATGTGGTATTATGCCCATGATTTCCATAGGTAGAATGAAGACGTTGAGGTTTTAACAACTCAAGAACCCACAAACTTGTCCTCCACTCACCCTCTCCCCACATTTCGCATCTCCCCATCCTCAATACAACCTCTCACCTCCCAACACCTCCTCTCACCTCTCAACACTTGTTCCACTTCTACTCCACATCACCCCGCCTCAACACATTTTTCTCTCACCACATCATTGCATAGGCATTTTGTACTTCTATGGAACTACGAAATTGTCTAAAGCGCATATGATAACATCCTATCCCCTACAGAACTCATATTGGTCACAGAATAATATCTACAGAGCCTCGAGGCGCCAGGATTGACTCTCAGAAGTCATGGGCATCGTCTAAAGCATTCATGGGTGTCACACCTCATCCTGTCCACGATGAAGGTAGTTATTGAAGATGGGGGTAGAATTTGAGACCTCGTCTCACCCCATAAATGGAAAACATGTAGAGAGAGGTCATGAAGGAAGACTGTCAATCCAAAGTTCCTTATGGACACACTTTCCTGTAAAGCACATAACTGCGCATGGCTCGCATCTAACATGAGGAGGCCTGCACAATCTGACAGAGTAGGCACCGAATGGAAACTTTGAATGTAGGGGTCTGATCACATTCCTTATGGTTGCAGCGTTTTTAGTATATATTGGCGGTTTTGATATTTTGTTAAGGTCGAATGGTTGAGCTAGGCTCCCTGCTATTGTAATATTTTGATGAAGAACACTAGTTCTTTGTCTATGTCTCTATTTGAGACTTCTTGATTAATCTAAGTTAACTTTCTTACTCCATCTTATTTTCCTATGATACTGAGAGAATTCATGATTGACTGATTCACATGGATTGTTGTGACTGTATTATGATGAATGTTTGATTATAATATTGTTATGATTCCTTTTAGTTTCCTTGAAGTTTGAATCCAAGAGGATCTTGTGTTTAATATTTTCTTCCTTAGGCTGCTAGAAGGCCTGATGTTCACAACAGACCTCTACACTTTTCTCACCAAAGTCTTCCTCCTATTCACCTTTACTCCAAATTACTTACTAACTTTGATCCAAGACCTCAATTGCTTGYGCATACCAGCCCATATTTCTGAGTTAGAACGTTATTTTCWTTGAGTCTTCTCCATTTGGCCTCTTAAAACTCATTTACATTTACTGTATAAACTGATGGGTACTGGGCTTACCTTCTATGCAATCAAAGGGTGACTTCYAGTGCTAACAACACCTACAAAATTCTTTGGTTGATTTAGATATAAAATATATCTAAGTACAAAATTTATTATGACTGGAAGTGATTATGTTCTATAATCAAATGAAAAATTCCCCATTGAAATAAAAAATTTGAATCGACGAGAAAATAATACAAGTCCAAACATGTCAATAAATAAATATGCAATAGAATTTTTAGGATATATTTTCATTTCAAAATCACTCTAGAAATTTTGACTCATCCAAATAATGAATAAAGGGATATTTTGAAAATATCATCCTTTAATAGAATATTGTCTTTCCATGTCTACTAAAATTTATTGAGATGAGATAAATAGATTGATGCTTTTACAAGATTTATTGTCTTATGTTATATTTATCATTGATGCATAATAAAATGAGTAAATTAGAAATATAAGTTATTTTAGTGAACTTGAAATTCAATTTATGTAACCATGGATGGGGTGTCGACTTGACTTCATGCACATAATTTTGAAGGATGGTATCCTAACCACTTGGTGGTGCGAGCCTCCAAAAGGGTCCATGGAGGACGCCTCCTATCTCCAATAAGGCTTGGACATTAACAAAATCTGTATTCTGAAGTGTGAGAATATGTGGGTGAAACCAATTTACGATATCGTTGAAGGGATGGGAAATTAGTGCGATGAAACTCATGTTGTTATGGAAATAAGTCTGCACCGTCAGTTATGTTATATATAGATGTTTTCTATAGGTGACATGAGCATAGGCATAAGGACAACCTTTTAATTCAATATTTCCCCTAGCTCACACTTTAATTCAGATATGTTGGCTCTAGTTAAAAGATTATTGTTCTCCCTCTAGGGCGCAACTGGTATATTTTTTATCTCAATCCTACATATCTGTAAAAGAGGGTGCTCTTTTCAGGGAAAGAAGATTTATGAAGTGGTTCTCTCTTCTAGTGATCTGGAGAGAGAAAGGGAGGCTCAACCACTCCATAATTCATTTCTGAGTAGATAATTGAGCATGTAGGAGGAAAATATGATTCGGGGATGCAAAGTTGAGTGGTATGAAGTATAAGTTGAATTAATGGGTGATATTTCTCAACCGAACCCCACTCTATTCATGATAAACAGGGCACATATTTCCACTCCTATCGGATCAAAAGGAACTGATGTTGGAGATTTACCCTTTATCCCCCTCAAATCCCCACCAAAGGAATGGTGCTTTGATAATTCCTCGAGCAAATTTTTTTTTGAAGGAAGAGCATTTCCAGCTTCTATTCAAGGTTTGCAGTCAGGTGGAAGAATTAAAATTCATAATTAAGAAATTGGAGTAGAGAATATCATTGTTACTGGCTCTATATTTTTTCCTTGATTACCAAAGACTTGTTTCAAACTTTTCCACATAGGATGCAATTCATCTGAACATCCCAATTCCTCTGCCACCGTGCAAAAGGATTCTCCTCTAGATGGGCATGTTTTGCATTAAGTTTAGTAGTGGTTATTGATATATACATAGTTTTTATTTCATCTTTGTAGCTCTGGACTTAAATAGGAGTGATGTTTTGATGTCAATAATATTTCATAGAGAATGTATTCCATCTAAACATCTTTTTTTTTAACCCCACGAGGTTAGTTAAATACAAATTGTGATTGAGTTGGGTTGATTTCCTTTCATGGAAACCCATGTTATAGAAAGTTTTATGTTTACATTCATTGTTTTATAATAGATAATACACTGTTTTCTTACTTACAAAATAAAACATTTTTTTTACAAAATAAAACTAGAACAAATGCATTTCACTATAAAATTATTATCTTAGAGTGTTTGTTTTTCCCTTTGAAAACGACTCATACGAATGGTTTGGAATAGTGTATCTTGTGGTCTAGAGTTCACGATAGGTAATGAATCACCATACAAGGTCGTATTATCTTGAAAACATTGATGAATCATCATTCTTGTGAGATCGTTACTAACATATATTGCCTTTGATTACCATCTTGAACTTGAGAGCACTCGCAACACTCTTTTGCATTGCTCGTAATGTTTTTCAAAGGGAATAATCAAAGAATTGTGGTACTAGGATTGCATAGTAAAATTATCCAACATTGATATATTGATGTTTCTATTTATTTCTCCACAAATACTTTGATTTATCGACATCTTGCGTGAGTGGATTTTACAACAAAATTTACCCCAAAACATTGATATATAAATAGTAGGGACACCAATTTTAGTTCCTTGATACCAATTCATTTATGTTGTCAACTTCATTACAATTTCACTAACTTCAACGAATCAATATAAATAAATGAATAGGATTGGTCTTTCTCGTTGGTTTAACAACTCCTAGTAATGTCAATTTAATTATTTTTGGAGTGATAGTTGGAAAACATGTCTAGACAAATTAACATTGTTAAATGTGGATATACAAATGTTATTTACTTTAAACATTATTGTTAAATGTGGATATACAAATGTTATTTACCTTAAACATTAACATATTGATTTCTAAAAAATGACATCAAATTAAAATAAATTTAATTTAGGATTAAAAACAAATTAATGTACAATTATTTTATTGAAATATCTAATTTCAATGTGTAAGTCTAAAAATCATATTATCTAAACATCATTTTTGAAACCAAGTTAGTAGTAAAATAGCACACTAAAATAGATGTGTAACAACACATAAAATTCATATCAAATTAGTAGTAAAAAAGCTATACCAAAAGGATGTCTAACAACACAAATTTCTTCATACCAAATTTAGATGAAAGCCTTTCCAAAAATAATCCAAGTTTATAACATGAAATTATAAATGCAATTACAAATATAATAAGACTTTGGTGAAATTAAAATAAAATGGAAATAAAGAAACACCAATTATATTATTATCAAAAAGAAAATGGTAAATACATAAAAGCTAAAATGTGCAAAAGTGTTTACATTGAAAATAACATGATTATTGTCACAACCAATAACATAAAAAATGCAAGTACAATTAACATTTAATAGAACATAGAAATATTTTTACAAATTAGAAATTGAAAAAAAAAACAATTTAAATAAAAATTGAAATTAAATTAAATCATGATTTATGTTTATTTATATCTTGGCTACTAATTATGAGTGTATATTTATGTAATATCTTTTTCTTTTTTCCTTTTTAGATTGGAAAAATTATAACTTGGGATTTATAGTCATACATGATACAATGAATTTATACAAAATAAAAATGGAGATTGTTTGATGTCAATGTTTCAAACAAACCCAAAATTTTGAAGTGGTGCCAATTATATGAGAAAATATTACCATTCTAGCACCATAATTAAATATTCAACTAGTATAAATCCTAATAAATTTACATAGAGCTAAAATTGACTTAAAGAAAACTTGGTATTAATATAAAACTTGATTGCTAAAGGATTCTTGCTAGTTGTCTACCTAGAGAGAGAGATCCAAAGTTGTGTTTCCATTTCCCATATCTTCATGCACTTGTTGAACTATTTATTTATCCTTAATTTCCACTCTGGCAAAATAAATGGAAATATTTGGAAGAGAAACCCAAGAATAATAACTCTTGACGAGACCTAGAACCCATTCACATAACATATTAAAATTTGCTTCCAATTTCTCAATTAGTTTAATTTCATGAATTCAAAATTTTGGCCTTCATAAAATATGAACGTGTCATCGTTTTGTGACTAAAATGGGAGAGATCCAACTAAATATCATCAATTTTCCTAACACTTCTTCTTTGGAACCTATAAAAATAAAAAACCTCACATGGAATGTAATGAATTGAGTTCCCATTGCTCGAATTCCCAAGCCAAAAGTTGAAAGAAATACTAATATAACATCGTAGGGGGGGTTCGAACTAATAGAATCAAAAGGAAAAGTGAAATGAAAAACCAAAACCCATCCACAAATCCCCACTCCTTAGAATACAAAAAATTGAAGCCAAAATGTAGAGCACTTTCTAGAAGAAAATATAGTGTGAGATAGACAAAGTCTTTGAAAATAGAGAGATCCTACCAACAAGAACACTTAAATAGACCAAAATCCAGTGATAATAAAATGTCACCTGTATAGTTGAAATCCATCCTATCAAGCTTAAAGAAAAACTCGTGTTCTTACCCCATGACATGTGAGAGAGGCATAAAGGGGAAAGTTATGTTAAATTCATTTCTCATTAACCTTGATGTAGCACTCCACTTTGCCATTAATTTCCATGGAATGCAATTTGTAAATCATGGATAACTATATTTCATGGTAAGTGTGCTACAAAGGGAACCCCACCATTTATACTTAGCATTCCCACATTCAATATGGCCCATTTATTTTGCTTATCATCGACTAGGTGATTAAATGCCCTTGGCACCTAAAACATTTCTATATACTCAAAGTTGATTCCACCCATTTAGGTCTTTCAATCAACTTCAAAAACATTATGTTCTGGGATAGTCATTGATTGCGCATTTAATGAATTATAATTGTTGAGTCTCTATTCACCATTATATCCTTGTTTCCATTTTATGT
Source organism: Picea sitchensis (assembly GCA_010110895.2). NCBI lineage: Eukaryota > Viridiplantae > Streptophyta > Pinopsida > Pinales > Pinaceae > Picea > Picea sitchensis. Next base: position 49,483 of record SNQJ01S0046871.1, read on the forward strand.
AATGATAGAGAATCCTTTGAACAGAGCCATTGTTTCTACTTGAACATTGGTGAATTCCCTTATCCCCTAGAAAAAGCTTAATATAATTTTTCTCTCATGGTTGAGGGTAAATCCCCCACCCGATATGCCTTTGCAACCCCAAGACAATAATGTAATATTAATGTAGATCAAATTTAATAATAAAATCAACTTACTGTATATTTGTGTTGACTTGTCATTTTTTTTTCCAAAAAAAACGAATAGCATGTTTTTTCATTTCAAGTGAAAATCAAAATACATAATCATTATACCTTCCAACTGTATAAAGTCACTCTTCATTAAAATTATAAACATATAGATTCTATTAATCGATATTAACCCTTATTTATATATCATTGTCTAGATATGCCTTTCGTTGTCATGGAGGTTTTTATCACTTAACCCAATCATTCTCTATTGAAATAGTCTCACACAAAACACTAGGTTTATATATAAACCTAGTGTTTTGTGTGAGACTATTTCAATAGAGAATGATTGGGTTAAGTGATAAAAACCTCCATGACAACGAAAGGCATAAACCTAGTGTTTTGTGTGAGACTATTTCAATAGAGAATGATTGGGTTAAGTGATAAAAACCTCCATGACAACGAAAGGCATATCTAGAAAATGATTTTCATGTGATTTGCAATGATATCTTTGGAATTTTAAATTTCTCACCAAACATGGAATTCAAATGTAGCAATTGTTGCATATAAATAAAGGTGACGGAGAATCAAAATATATGACTATAGTTTATTATTGTTAAATGTTATGTTATTTGGTATTTTTCAAACAAATAAAATGGCAGAACCAAATGGCAGATAAAATGTTTTTCAAACAAATAACACATAGAGCCAACGGAGAGAACTGAGTGGAACGTCTAGACAAAGGATGATAGATGGACCGCTGGACCACATAAAATGTTTTTCAAAAATAACACGAGGAAGATAAATTGTAAATATTTTGAAAAACCAATAATTTTGGATGACAAGTTTCGACAATTAAGTTTTTGAGAGCTATTGCTACCTTAAAATATTCCCTTGATGTAATGAAGGTATCGAACAACTTGACAAAATAACTAGAGTCCCACTCGCATGTGTTCTTATTTACCATGGACCCCTCTTTCATTGCGTTGATGATGTCATCCACATTGCCTTAAAATCTACATATATCACAATATATATCAAAAAGTGTTGTGCAATGATCATTTAAAATACTTGAATCTAATTTATTACATTAATGATGTCATCTAAGTGGTCTTATATAAAATCTGAATCAATATAAATAAAAGAGTGTTGTGCAATGATCATTTAAAACACTTACAATACTTACCTCCCCTTTATTACATTGATGATGTTATCTAAATTGTCTTACTTCGAAGCTACATAAATTATATTATAAATCTAAAAGTTTTCTGCAATGGTCATTTAAAATAATTTCCATGACCTTAAAATCATTGGAAATGCAAAGAAAAGTAATTGTCTTCTTCGTTAGAACCTTCAATTCATAAGGTTGTGTATATATGTTCACTCTCGTATTATTTTGAATTTTAATTTTAAATATGGAAAATATGATGATCATTTTTAAGGTGGTAAAATTTATTTTTAATTAGTTGTTAATGAGTAATAAGCATATCTATTATTCATCAATATTTGTGAATACAGGTTGATTTATCACTATTATTCAATGAAAACCACATCATTTGAAATGATTTACTGGTGGTTTATAAGGAATTATACTTTCATTCCTACCATGTGCCTTTATGTCTTGGGTCTTTAACATGTTTCCTTGACACCTAACATTTCATCACTATTTTTTAATGCAAGTTGATTCATCACTATTAAAACCACATCTTTTTAAATGACCCACTAGTGGTTTATAAGGAATTATACTTTTACTCATGTCATATTCCTTTATGTCTTGGGTCTTTAACATGTTTCATTACGTTTGAGGATGACAGGCTCTTAACCAATTAAAAAAAGTTTTAGGTCTTACTCTAGCACTAAAAGGTAATCTCACCCTTAGTAACATCCACAAGAAAACAAGTATCCCTTATAATAATCATTGAAACTATCTTAATAGGTTTATCTACCTTCTAATAACATGTAACTTTAATCCTATACATACGATTGAGATAATACCTCAATTAAAATTTAACCCACATAACCCCCCACACACATATATAATATTCATAAAAATGTTTTTAAACTAAATAAATTTAAAATTTATTGATGTATTAAATGGAAGAAATGATTTTTTATTTTACATCATACATAAAATGTTTTATAAATATGGAAGAAATGATTTTTTTTATTTTACATGATACATAAAATGTTTTATAAATACAAAACAAATATTTAATGGACACATTAAATGATATATAAATAGAAAATAATAATGATTTTCCATATTAAATGGATACTTTCAATCGAATAAGGTTAAATATTTTACATTTGTTAAACATATTTGTTGAAATGTAAATTTTGGATTGATGAAATTGTTTCTTTTAATGTAGAGATAGATTTAGTGTTGTCAAATACTCATATTATAAGTGGATTTTGTCATGTTAACATTTGATATTTATGGTTTCATTGATCCAGAAACATATATTGAATTTCAAGTTAAAATACAAGTTTCCCTTCCCATTATTTTGAATGGCTACAAATGAGATTTTACTGTAGAAATGAATTTAGTGCCATAAAATACCCCTATTGCAACAAGATTGTGTGGCTTTAGCATTTGATATCTATGATTTCATCAATCCAAAAGTTTGTTTCCCAAATTTCAAATCAAAATAACAATTTTCCTTCCTATTATTTTGAGTGGCTAGAAATGATCTAATTCATAATATGTTTAGAATACTTTCTTTCAATTCCTTGAAAAAATATTACTAAGAACTACATATGTTCTAAATAGTATTCCCACTTATGATTACAATTTCAAAAAATTTAATAATTATAGAAGAAAAACAACCATCTAGAGATTCCACAAACATATGTTCTAGATAGTATTCGTACTTATAATTGCAGTTTTAAAGAATTTAATAACTATAGAAGAAAAACAACCATCTAGAGATTCCACAAATTTAAATATGTTAGATTATATTGTAATGTCTATATTAATAAATTATCACTCTTATTTCATGTCAAAGAGAAGAGAAATGATATATCACTCTTATTTCATGTCAAACAGAAGAAAAATGATATAATGTAGGATGAAAATATTTGGAACGAAATCTTTTTAGAGTTGTCGCTTCAAAATTCCTTTCAACATCACCACCCCAATTCAATTGGTTGATTCCGCTAAACCGGTGTACCTTTTGACAAGGCTACCTTTTCTGAGTTCTATACTTCTTATAAAATTACAAATTTTCTTGATATGGTAGTGTAAGTAGTGGAATTCTTATTTAATTAAAACAAATTATAATGATAGAGGTTACTTATTCCAAGTGTAATTATATTTCACAATCCAATTTTCCAAATTGGAAGGCTCTATGATTACAATGGTGTTGTTGTTCTTTGGGTTGTTCTTAGAGAAGGAACAATACCAAGTCACCTTATGAATGTTTTTAGATTTTCTCATTTTAGGATAATCTGAAATAATTCACTAGTCAGAAGAGGTATTTCTTATCAATGAGCAAACATTGAAATGGAAAGGAGTTTTCATATAAATAACAAATTAATTTGGAGAAAAACATTTAACATAACACTCATTCAATTAGGATAAACATTTATCCAATTTTAAATAATTATGAAAAATCAGTTAAAAAATAATGTTAATGTTTAACATCAAATATCATCAAGTAATATAAAATCAATTTTCACTGCCTACAACTTAAGGATGAATGATTCTTAGAACTAAATAATGAAAAAAGTGAAATGAAAAACAACATAAAATAAACTAATAAAAATACTTCCCACAATATACTTGTACACTTAAATTCTTAAGTTATGTACTTAACTTCTTGACAAATATTACTAAATACAAAACATTGTCAAAAAAAAGCATTGGTAAGCGCTTCAATAAATTCAATTTTATTTCAAAATCCATAATATATTAGAAGATAAAATTGTATGTTAATTGAACATATGATTAAAAAAACGAATGCATATTTTCCTAAAAATATCACATGTTTATCTTTTTCACATGCATCATTATGTGAACCCTTCCATAGATCATAAAATATAAAATAAATATAAATGAAAACAATAATATTTTGTGATATGGAAGACAAATTTTAAATTAAAAGATTAAACAATGAAAATATATATTTTAAAGCTAGTGGAGAATCTACATCATACGTCTGTAGATATCATGTGCTATGTAAAACAAGTGTTGCATGACAACGTAGTCCCTGTCGGGTTGAATTGGGAATAAATGCATAGGGATCCGGAAAACGTAGCGGAGGAAGATGGAAACTGCAGCGGAGATGTGGCAAGCAACATGAAGCACATGTGGTATCCATGCAGTAAATGGCACGTGGCCTCTAGAGTCCCATTTATTTTTTTAAACTATATAATCCATCCTGCTATGTTCGAAATTTCCGTTCTTTCTAGTAGTGTGACTTGCTATGTTCAAAATTCCCGTTCCTACCTTGCATGGTTTATCTCTTCAATGTATACTTTCAACTGGTTAGAGTTAAGTACAATTTACATAGCCCATCTGTCTTGTATGTCTCTATATGTGCCAGGATAAAAAACGTTATATGCATAGCAGGAGAAAAAAATATGCATGAGAAAAAGATAATTCAAATTAAATAAACACAATTTCTTCACATTCAACATAGTTGAAGATACAAATTTATGAGCACATAAATATAAAAGGAGATAAAAAATAGTTTTATTTGAAATATATCAAAAAATAATATTGTATGTTACATATTCTTGGAAATTTACATGTGTTTGTCATATAGACTGGGATTGGGGCTCTCACGTACCATAAGAGAAATATGTACAATAAATAGGACTGTGGAAAGAAGAAGTGGGGGATGGTAGAGTGTAATACCCGAAAAGAAGAAATTGGAATGTATCAGTCTTTGGCTAGACATTTTTATTTAAAAAGGTGGAATAATTGGATTGATAAAAAAAGTAAGATGTGATGAATATAGACTTACAATGATGGTACATATCACCCATTCTTCTATTTGCTTGTTGATTCCTTTTTATTGTTGTTTTCGACAGCTACTGGAATCATGCCAATAGCTTGTTTCCTTTCGTCGACAACCTGCTTCAATTCCCTTTCAACCCATTCTTCAATGTAGCTTGTCAAGGGGGTGATGTTGATCTCATTCCTGCTTTTTATGTTGAAAAGTTCATTTTCTAATTCACTTAGATCGATACAAAGATTACACAGAGACTGATCAGTTTCTTCATTTTGTACCAAAAAGTCGACTAGCCAGTTGTCCACATCATCTTCACCATATTCAAAGATGTTGTAAAACTTTTCTAAGGACAACACCTTAAAAATATCAACTTGTTTATCGAAGGCTTTCTTAGTTAAGGGAAAAGAGTTGATGATTAACTTGGGGTCTTGGACCTCGTTCATCCTTCTGGCTAAGTCTGTTTTGGTCAGCTTTGTGAATAATTCTTTTTTCTTTGATATGGCTTGCTCACATGATTGGACAATGAGATACAGGTTCTTCACTTTCTCTTTCTAGCATGCATTTAATTGAGTGATCCATTTTTTGGAGGGGAGATCTTGTTTTCTTCTTCTCATTTATTTCATGTTGTTGACATGGGTTCAAAAAGGAAGGACCATGTCTAAATAGAAACGTTCTTCATTTTTTAAATCTTCCTGCAAATGTTCGAGCAAATTATGTTCCCTTGTTCCAATGAAATCCATACTTTGTGATGTTTCCCAGGCCTCAGTAATCAGTTCCATTATTTTCTTGATATTATTCTCCACATATCCTATACACGATGCGAGGAGGCTAGAGGATCCTTTAGCCTTGGTTTCAGGGGTGGAAGGCATGTCTATTGCTAAAGGATTGGAAAGAAATGGAATAGGAATCAAAGCTTCCTCCCATTCCTTGACTAGTTCCTTCAGTCTAGCATTCTCGGCCTCAACACCTCCAATGGAATCATCAAGAGAATCTGTGGTTTCTCTGTGAAGTCAAAATATTTGAGAAGGCCACATGTTTGCAAGGTTAACCTATGAACGATATTTCCTTTCTTATTTTTTACATCTCTCTTTTCAATAATTAATTTTTTAGACTCGCAGTAAAAAAAAACACTCTGGAATACAAAGGATTCATATTCGCCAAAACATTTTGTATCAATTATGTCCATTGGGAAACTATGTTGGATCGCATCTCTAGGCTCAGCAAGGTCGCAAAATATGCTATCCAGATCAATCTGAAGTTCCACGTTCTCACTCTCAATTTTGGGCTCTTCCACCTGCCCTACAGTTTTTTTTCTCTTCCTCTCCATGGGAAGCTTGTGAGAACTATCAATTTTAGGGTGAGGGTTGTTATATCCTCCTCTGTTTGAAGAATTATGGGTTTCTTTCTTACTATGGTGGGACATTGGTGCGATGCTCCGAGATGTCATACTTTTGGGAGTGTTATCTGGAGATTGAACACTCTTCTCACCAGGACCTTTTCCTTATTGCTTGTACAATTCAGTGATGCTTTGCAATGTGTCTAGGCCACTAACATCAGAATAAGGAGTGTTGTCTCTAGTGTCTCTGTTTTTGCTCAGGTGTTTCTAGAAAAAAGAATTGTCGAGGCCAACTGTAAGTAAATGTTCTAACAAACATTTATTAGGGTCGAACCCTCTTATCCTTTCAACATATCTTAGGTTCAAGTTGTTGAAATGGGCTGCGAATTCATAGATTTTGTTGGTGTTCCTCAACACGAAGTCCTCGACTCTCCAACGCAGAGGAATGAACTAGTATTTTCTATTCTCATGGAATATATGCAACCGGTAGTTGTATTGCCTTGCTATTTTTGTAACAAACATTTTGTCCATAATGTGACATGGAAGGAGAGCACGATTTTCCTTGGAGCCAAAAATCCTTATCACACTGTAATTATCCATTTGTTCAAGTGCCCCCTTCCTGTCCAAAAAATTGGTTTCCTGGTCAGATATGCAAGGAGCATCTTCTCATAATAATAAAACTTTAAAAACAGAGACAAATTCATTAAAAACCTCATAAACATAGTGGGAGACCTTGTGCTTCCACTGGGCCTAGTACTAGAAGGTTACTTGGTGGAATTCCTAGTTTACCTTCTTGGATAGGCACAGTTTTGGAAAGTCAGCAATGTGCTATCGCAAAAACCAAGTAGGATGACATATAAAATTTCTTCTCTTTTTTGAATATTGACAATTGGGAACATATTTCATGGGAAATTAGCTTCTCCCAATAAAAAATTGCTTGTTCCTTGACTGTGAAATACAAAATATAAAGAACCATGCGGAAAATAGTTGTTGTGGATTCCTGTCCCGTTATTCTTATAAACATCCAGGCAATTTCCTGGAATGGATTTCTAAATTAAGTAACCTGNCAATAAAAAATTGCTTGTTCCTTGACTGTGAAATACAAAATATAAAGAACCATGCGGAAAATAGTTGTTGTGGATTCCTGTCCCGTTATTCTTATAAACATCCAGGCAATTTCCTGGAATGGATTTCTAAATTAAGTAACCTGCAAGTTTGTGATATCTTCAAGAACTTCCATCAGGTTTTATAGGAACTCGCACAAGAGGTCCAACCCGTTATTATGCTTTCTTAGGAGCTGCTTGGAGTCTTCTCCTCTGAACGCCAATGTTAGCTCTAGAAATATTAACATCTGGTGGAAGACCTGAGGTGACAAAGAAATAGAAGAGTGGTCCCACAGTGGAATAATTATTTGGCTTGATATATATTTATCAGTGCACCAAGGGAACAACTCCTTACAGTAAAAAATTCAGGGACACGGACTACATGAGAAATCCCAGAGGTCCAAATTATTTTGTTCTGGGGGGAAGGGGATGAGTAGTAAGAATATGCCCTGGACCACTAGAATTTATGGTCTTCACGCCCAAATATGTTCACTGTATCTCCACAAAATTGTTGTCGAGCTGGTACCATAAGTTTATGAGAACATTTATTTGCTCTAGACGATGCTTGAAATGAACAATTGGAGGGGATAATATAACCCTCCAGAAATGTTTGTTCAATCCATGTGAATGAAATCTCCTTGAGCCTTTCTCTCATTAATGACAATCTCTATGGGTGCTTCATGATGATATTTTAGCAGTAAAGCTTACTTATTGCATACTTAGAAGTGCTAAGGTGGCGGGTATGGTGGAGAGAAATTAAGGATTGGAGGTTTTGTAAATGCACTAACCCGACGACGTGCGAATGACATTCCATGATGTTTGAAATTAACACTCGAAAGGGATAATATAATCCTCTGCAAATCTTGGTTTAATGCGTATTAATGGGAGATCTCCTCGAGCCTTTCACTCATCAACGACAANAATGCACTAACCCGACGACGTGCGAATGACATTCCATGATGTTTGAAATTAACACTCGAAAGGGATAATATAATCCTCTGCAAATCTTGGTTTAATGCGTATTAATGGGAGATCTCCTCGAGCCTTTCACTCATCAACGACAATCTATACGGTTCCTGCATGATGAGTTGTTAGCATTAAAGCTTACTAATTGCATATTTAGAAATAATACCTTGTGTGTGTGTGTGTGTGTGTGTGTGTGTGTGTGTGTGTGTGTGTGTGTGTGTGTTTATAAACAATTTTTTATTATAAACAAGTTCGAAGGTGATGGAGATGGGGAAGAGAAGTTAAGGAATGGCCAAGTATGAAAAGCGGTCGAACAGGCTTCAAAATAGGGTTACAGGGGATACTCAAGAGAGGTGAGTGTCCGAAGGTCAAATTGTATGTCTCAGAATTGTTGACTACAAAACGCGTAAAACAGAAGAGGGAATGATGGGGGAGTTCAACGATCAACTTGTATATTTGCGGAATTCCGGGAAAGTGGCTAAGTATGGAATAGGGATACGGTCGGTTGGACTCGTTTTTAGAATTAAGGATTGAAGATTTTGTGAACAGGCCAACCCGACAACGCACGATCGAAATTCCATGATGTTTGAAATTAACACTCGGAAGGGATAATATAACCCCCCAAAAATATTGGTTTAATGCGTATTAATGCGGGATCTCCTCAAATATTGGTTTAGCATTAAAGATTGATAATTCTATACTTAGAAATATGACTTTATACACACACACACACACAGACACACACACACATATATATATAATTATGTTTTTATAAACAATCTTTTTTATTATAAATAAGACTCTTATAAATATATGTGAGTATGAAAAGCAGTCAGACGGGATTGAAAGTAGGGTTGCAAGGGATACAGAGGAGAGGTGAGTGTCCGACGAAAAAATTATATGTCTATAATATATATATGTGTGTGTATGTGTGTGTGTGGGTGTGTGTGTTTATAAACAATTTTTTATTATAAACAAGTGTGAAGGTGACGGGGACGGGAAGAGAAAGTAAGGAATGGCCAATTATGAAAAGCGGTCGAACGAGTTTCAAAATAGGGTTACAGGGGATTCTTAGGAGAGGTGAGGGCTCGACAGTCAAATTGTATGTCTCGTAAATTTTGACTACAAAATGCGTAAAAGAGAAGAGTGCATGATGGGGCAGTCCAGTCGTCGATTTGTATATTTTTCGAATTTCGGGTGTTGTTTCCAGGTCGCAGAACAATGGAAGGGAAATATTGAGCTCTCCTTTCTGGGAACCCGCAATCAAAAAATTGGTTAAGTATGGAATAGGGAAATGGTCGGTGGGACTTGTTTTCACTAATATATTGAAATTTGTAATAGATATCCCATTACTTGGCAAGACCTTTTCTGCATGTATATCGCAGAATTATGGGTGTTGTCTGCAGGTTGCGAAACAATGAAAGGGAAATCTTCAATCCGCCTGTCTGAGAACCTACAAGAAAAAAAGTCGCTAAGTATGGAATAGGGAAATGGTCTGTGGAATTCATTTTCGCTAATATATTGATATTTTTAATAGATATCCCATTACCTGACGGGATATTTTATGCATGTTTATGGACAAGTTGTGNCTGAGAACCTACAAGAAAAAAAGTCGCTAAGTATGGAATAGGGAAATGGTCTGTGGAATTCATTTTCGCTAATATATTGATATTTTTAATAGATATCCCATTACCTGACGGGATATTTTATGCATGTTTATGGACAAGTTGTGCAGGGAAAGTTATTATGATGGTCTCCTCGAGGCATGGTGAGTTGTCATCATTAAACCTTAGTTATTTCATACTTGGAAAGAAGTGTGAAGGTGGCAAGCACAAGAAACAACGATTAGGAATTGGATATTTCGTGATCCCACCAACCCGATGATCCATGAAAGAGATTCGAAGAAATGGCGAAGTATGGAAAGAGGATGGATGAGCTTCAAAATTAGGTGACAATAGTTCCACAAGAGACGTGAGGACCCAATGGTCAAATTGTAGGTCTCGAAACTTTTGAGTGCAAACTGTGTAACACAAAAGAGGTCATGATGTGAGATTTTGGTTGTAAATTTGTATATCATGGAAGTCGGGGTGTTGTTTGCAGGTCACAAAAAAATGGAAGTGAAATATAGAGCCCGCATACCTGAGAATCAACAATCAGAGAAGTGGCTAGGTATGGAATGGGGAAGTGTTTGGTCGGAGTCGTGATATAAAAGCACGAGTGAAAATGTGAACCCGTGATTTYGCCAACCCGTGAACCTAGAYATTTTCGGAAAAATGACCAAGTAACGAGAAAGAGAAAGAAGAGGGGAAAGAGAAATGAGAATTTGGTTAAGTATAGAAGAGGGAAAAGAAGGGATAATATATTCAAATATATAATAGATATCCCATTTCCTAGGAAGATATTTTCTGCATGTTTCTGGAGAATTTGTATACTTATTGCATATAATTGGAAATAAGTGTGAAGGTGGCAAGCACAGGAAACATCGACTAGGAATTGGAAATTACTTGAACTTGCCAACCCGACGATCCACAAAGGACATTCCAAGAAATGGTTGAGAGTTGAAAGCATTCAGAYGAGCTTCAAAATAGGGTGACAAGGGCTCCCGAGGAGACGTGAGGCCCCAACGGTCAAATTGTATGTATCAAAACTTTWGAGTGAAAAATGTGTAACACGGAATACGAGATGATCTCGGAGTCCGGAAGTAAATTTGTATATCACGGAAGCTAGGGTGTTGTTTGCAGGTCAAGGAACACTGGAAGTGTAGTCCTCCTATCCAGGAACTCACAAGAGAAAAATTCGTTAAGTATGGAATAGGGAAACGGTCGGTGGGACTCGTTTCGCTAATATATTGATATTTGTAATAGATATCCCATTACTTGGCAAGATACTTTCTGCATGTTTCTGGACAAGTTGTGTAGGGACAATTAGTATGAATGTCTCCTGGAGGCATGGCGAGATGTTAGCATTAAACCTCAGTTATTTCATACTTATAAATAAGTGCAAAGGTGGTGGGAACAGGAAACAACGATTAGGAATTAGAGATGTCGTGAACCCACCAACCTGACGATCTATGAAAGAGATTCCAAGAAATAGCCAAGTATGGAAAGAGGATGCACAGAATTCCCCAGGAGATGTGAGGACCCGAAGGTCAAATTACAGGTCTCATAACTTTTGAGTGAAAACTATGTATCATGGAAGAGGGTATGATGTGGGAGTCTGGCAATAAATTTGTATATTTCAGAGGTCTCGATGTTGTTTGCATCTTGCAAAACAATGGAAGTGCAATCTAGAGCCCGCTTGCCCAGGAATCCATGATCTAAAAAGTAGCTAGGTATGGAATGGGAAGCGGTCGGTCGGAGTTGTGATATAAAAGAACGAGTGAAAATGTGAACCCATGAGTCTGCCAACCCACGCAGTTAGAAACGTTCGGAAAAATAACTAAGTAACTAGAAAGAGAAAGTAGAGGCGAAAAAGAAACGAGAATTTGGTTAAGTATAGAAGAGGGAAAAGAAGGGCTAATATATTCAAATCTGTAATAAATATTCCATTTCCTAGAAATATATTTTCTGTATGTTTCTGGAGAAGTTGTATACTTATCGTATATACTTGGAAAGAAGTTTGAAGGTGGTGGGCACACAAAAAAACGACTAGAAATTAGAAATTTCCTGAACCCGCCAACCCAATGATCCGTGAAAGAGATTCCAAGAAATCGCCATGTGTGGAAAGCGGTTGGACGGGCTTCAAAATAGGGTGACAAGGGTTCTTGAGGAGACGTGAGGCCCCGACGGTCAAATTGTATGTATTAAAAAAATTGAGTGCAAAATGTGTAACATGAAAGAGGGGATGATGTGGGATTTCGAAAGTAAATTTGCATATCACAGAAGTCGGAGTTTTGTTTGCAGGTCATGGAACAATGGAAGTGAAATTTAGAGACCGCATGGGAGGGAAACCACGATCGAAAAATTGGCTAGGTATGGAAAGGGGAAGTGCTATGTCGGAATCGTGATATAAAAACATTAATAAAAATGTAAAGCCGTGAATCCGCCAAACTGCGCAGCAAGACATTTTCGAAAAAAATGACTAAGTAACCAAAAAGAGAAACTACGGGGGGAAAATAAAGGGTAATTTGGTTAAGTATAGAAGCGGAAAAAGAAGGGGATAAATGAGAGGGAGAATAGAAAAGCAGAGGGAAATTTTAGTAAGAGGGAATTGCTCTCAAACAAGCCCCATTGTTGCAAAACAATCATTTTCTAGTCCAATATTTTATCCACTTACTCGTTTTCTATTGTGCTTGTACCATTAAAAAGGGTGTGAGCAAATTCTTTGTTGAAGATTAGTTTTTATTGCAACTTGTGGGAGCAATTTTGTTCTTGATACATTCTTCCATGACTTTGACATATTAACTTAGGTATTAAACTTCTTGCATGATGGGTTGTTAGCATTAAAGCTTAATAATTGCATGTCTAGAAACAAAAATAACGATCTTTAATTTTAATATTGTAGTTGATTTCATTGTCCCATTTGACTACAACAACCATAGATCATTTTTTTGTTTTGTTTTTTGTTTATTCACGAACAATAAATTTGGTAATTTCATTAAGAAAGTAAAATGTGCTCAAATAGAGGCCAGGGGATGGACAAATAATAAAATGTTTCCTTTCGGAGTAAAGGAATCAAGGAAGAAAAAGGGAAATAATAAATCGTTTTCTTAGTAAAGATGAGATGCGAATGAAATTTCTAGTTCAAGGCCCCGACTGTCGCATCGTGATTTGGTCTTGCTATGTTCTATCTGCATTACGAATAGAATTGAATGTTGGTTTGAAACTGTTTGAAATTCATTTTTGTTTCCATAAAATCTTAATGGGATCGACACAATGCATTGTCATATAAATATTAAATGATACATATCAAACCAAATTACTTGAGCCAATAAAATATTCAAGAACTACGAGACTATCAAACCATGCTAATGAGAAGAGGTGTTAAATTCAACAAAGAAGCAACGACCAAGATTCCAAGGAATTTTTTTTAATATTAAATCCATTAAAAATATATATATTGGGCAGTGTATATCTATCCATAGAAATTTGACTGAGTTCTTTACACCAAAACATTGAACATATTTTTCATAAACACAGGTACATGATCTACACA
>SNQJ01S0046871.1:104754-125817 GCA_010110895.2 Picea sitchensis
AAAGAGAAGAAACATTATATACCTTTGGGAAAATGGATTAAGGTGATAATGTAGGCTTAAATATGAGTGGGAAAAGGATGTAATGATAGCAAAAAGTATGAGAAAAAAGGTACATTATAGTGTCCTAACAATAGGGTGTTCAACAACTTTGTGGTTTTTTCTCCTTGAAACTCTTCTCTCCAAACTCGAAGAGAATTCTCTTGTCCACACCTGCACCTGCTCAATTCCCACCTGACAGATCTCTATAGAGTATTCAACAACTATGTCTTCTATTCCTTCTTTGCACAGTTTCTCCTCCAAGGTGTTTAGTAACCTTGAGGCTCCTCTTGAGTTTGAGACTATCATGGTTCCCATACCAAGACTATCAATTGAAATTGTTACAATAAGTTTTAGAAGCTGAAACGTTTCATTCCAACTATTGTAAACAGTTTCTGATTGAGGGAACTCGAACTGTATAAATATTATAAGTTCCAAATGTATTAATGTTGTCAGAAGTGAAAGGGAAGAATCCTGTTTCTTTTGAACTCTTTTGTAATTTTCTGAAGATGAATTGAATACATATCCAAAATCTTTTGAAGTCTCTATGAAAAGATTCTAATGGTGGTGATATGTGTTTTTTCTTCTCTCGTTGTATGTATTTCCTATGTTCTTTAATTCCATTTACACTATCTTTTGTTTAAATTTGATAGTTTAAAATCCCATAATTCATCTTGTGATTCTCTTGGTTTAAGCAATTTAAATTGTGTAAAATTATTCATAACTAATTCAGAATTCATTTCATTAATGCTCTGATGCAATTACTTGTTTCATTTTTCTTCTTATGCCCTAAAAACTACAATTTATAACTCATATTGATCACCTCATTTAGCCTTTATCCTCTGGAGAGTTTTACTAGCCAGTCACTGTGTTCATTCATTTTCAAAATTTCGACTCCATAGCCTTGAGTGTCCTCCCCCTTCCTTTCCAACAAATTTATAAAAAACCCACCAAAAACAAGATAAACCTAGCCATTGATTTCCAAAGAAACACCAAGTGACACGAAAGAATCCTCTCTAAGTTGAGCAGGCTAGTACCCAGATCTAAAGTAGGTTTGTAGGTTACCTATGTTGTTTGTTTATCAGCCAAACAAATTTACAGAGTGCTAACATTATGGTGTCGTTTCCGGGGAAGGAAAGTGAACGACTTAAAGATTTAGATTTGATTCCTGAGGGTGACAGGGAATCAAACACCTTATTGGCTGAGACTATTTTTTACCCTGGCGACTCCATTACCAAGAGACCAGTAGCACAAAGTAGTTCGAGCTAGAAATTTTGGCTCCCAATATAATCTGCACCAGGAGAAACCCAGATCCAGAAGTTCCAATCCCTGTGTCTGATCCTAAGAATATTGTACACAAAAGAAAAGAAAATCCCATAAGCCAAGTCTGGTGTTTGGAAAGGAATTTATCCTTTCCCAAATATGGAGTAAAAAGCATTAAATATCTTGATTTTGATGTTAAATTTGAGAAAACTCTTTTCATAACTAAATCAGAGTCTTGTTTGAGAGAAATTATCTTCGATGAGAAAAGGATCAAAGTTTTTATTTTAGTTGCATCTGCTAAACCTGTAGTGATTCATACTCAGAACCAACAACCACTTCAGATCCTTACAGCAGCCATGGAAGCTAGGTTTTCTCCTCTTGTACTGCATGCTCAATTACATGATTTTCCTCAGTAGTATAATATAAGTATTAAGTTGTATGATGTTGAAGGAAGTGTGTCAACCCAAATGCATCTAGATTGGTTCAATGATTTTATATAATTAGAAGAATTAGATTTCAAGGATGCAAAAATGAGGCTATTTTCACAAAGTCTTGCAGGATAAGTTAGAAAGTGATTCAAAGCTAACCCACCCACTAGTATCATATATTTTGAAGCCTTTGAAATAAGTTTAATTGAAAAGTGGGGTGACAAGAAAACCCCCCTTCAATTGTTGACTTAGTATAACAACATGAGAAAGTCACCTAACAAAACAGTGCAGGATTTTTAAACCATATTTGTAAAGGTATATAATTTAATCCTACTGAGGTAAACCTGCCCCCACTAAAGATGCTCAATTGAGATATGTTGATTCATTTGAAAGTGATTTCAGTTTTTTATTAAGGGAACAAATATATGCTTCATTAGATTATATAATGATTGATTCAATAGACATTGAGTTAAATCTAATGGCTTCCTAAAATATCAAATCTAACTCTGACAGGGACATGAATAAGGTTCAAGATAAAGAACAACCTTCAACCTCACAAACATCAAAAGAAAGGTTTGAAATGATGATGAAGACCATGGAGAAAATGATGGAGAAAATGGATTTAGACAGTAAGACTAACACCAGAGAACAGGCTAATGCCCCAACTAGAAATCAGAGAAGACCAGTAGTTCCAAATATCAAATAAAGGGAGAAAAAGAATCAGGGTGACCAACAAATAATACCTCCTTTTCAAAATAGATATGTAAATGAGAATTATCATGGAAATTTTGAAGACAACTTGCATTGTTGTGAATTTAATGAAACATAGGTGTTTATGACTAGAGAAGAACATGACCAGTTCATGCATGAAAATGAAATATTCATGCAAGATGAGGAGGAAAGTTTGTCAGTAGAAAAGGAATATTACCAAGCAGGGTTGCAGAATGCCATCATGCAATTCCATAAACAATATAATCTTCAAAACCAAAAAGTGCCCACAAACCCTCCAAAGGGAAATACTACCAAAGAAGCTCAGAATAGCATACCTTCTTCAATTCAGACCAAGGGCTCTACTATAAAACATGATGTGGACAAAGGAAATAAGAAGGAAGAACCCTAGAAGAAAGTACTTGAAACAAGAAAGGAGACAACTATCAAAGAGGTATAAAAAACCTCATCCTCCTTTAATTTCGAAAGTGAGAGGTCCGAGATTAAAATATTTGTACCATTCAATGAGTTGATAAAGAACTATTGGCATAGGGGTAGACCCAGGCTTCAACGCTTCAACAGTGCAGCAACAAAACCCTAACTACCAACCCTTTCGGCAACAACTGAGAAGCAGATGAAGTCTCACCCGAGGTAGAGGAAGGGGTGTTTACAGGACTCAAATGTCTACAACCTAGTTGGGACACAGATTTGTGATTACACCACTCTAACAAAGCACTAGAAGTTGGAATTCATCAGTATTTAACCCTTATTCACATCGCATATCAAAACCCTAATTATAGAACAACGGAGTATTCAACCATATCTACCACATCTACCACATCTAAGCACTTAGCTTATTGAAAGAGATCAGATCTAGCATTCATTCACATCACTAAGAACTTAATCTGTCATACTAGATTCATATAAACATTCAATATTTCACTAACCCTAAATCATATGAACAATATAAAAACCATAATGCGCAAAGAAACCATAACACAGGATATACGTGGTTCACCCCAGTATGGGGCTACGTCCACCAACTCTTCTCTTCTTTATTATCTTCTATCAATATTCTACAAGCACAGAGCCCAAAACCCCACTTCTCGTACGACAGGATATCTACGCGTACCTTTCCATATAGTCCTTCTCCAAGTTAGGTCATAGCTCAAATCCTTCTTACAAAGTCTGCACACAAGCCTCTTACAGTCACTTGGACTTAGATCTGCAAGTCTTAACACATAGCATGCACAAATCCTATAGCTTCGCACTAAGATGATTCTATCAGGTCTACTCTATCACACAACCTCCTTATTACATCTCCTAGATATCTATTTATACATTACAAAATGGGCCTAAACATGGGTAAACCCATGGGCCAACATCCCATACCCGTTACATAAACCCTAATGCAAAAAAATCCCTAAAAAGAGGTCGAGATTCCCCGATCTCCTCTTCGACTTGTGCTCTGCCTTCGACCTGCCTATCGAAGTCCCAAAATAGGTCAAACATGACCAAGGTTCTCCAAAACTTGGTCAAGGGAAAACATGCCCCCAACAATCACATGTGACTCATCCTGAGTCACTCTGCTCTAGGTAACTCTGCCTCAAACACCTCGAGCTTAGCTCAAATTTCTTTGACCTGCTATTTCGCCAAGGCCTCCTACTTGGTGAACTCCTGGATAACTACCTCGGTCAAAGGTCCTTCCAAACATTGTTCTACTGCAACAACTATTTGTTCTAGTTCTTATCCTCATCCTTCAATCTACTCAAAAAGTAGGCAAGCTGCATCCTAGACTGGCTGGAGCTTCTAAGTCACTTCCATGACTTTGTTCTGTATGGCATGGACCTGTTGCTGAGTCATGCGCTTTCTTGGGATATTTTAATTTTCTCAACCATTGACAAGGTATTAAAATGCGCTTGTACTGTTGTTGCTTGTTGCTTTGCTTCCTAGAGCTGTGACTCCGGTGTCTTTTGTTCAGGGTCCTCGGTAAGGCACTCATAATTCTGCACACTTCGATTGCTAAGATGTTTACATTACAAGGCTAATGGATCGATTCTATGGACTGCACTTTGGAAATTTTCTTCTCTCCAGTCTCACACTTCCTTTGGAGTGCTTGGTACTTCTTGTAACTCCAATTCTACTACTCTCTGTTGAAGTTTCTAGATGGTCACAGCAAGATTCGCTACTTGAATCTTCACTGGGTCTTCTTCTATCTGTTATAATCCTATCATGGAGCAAAGTGATCTATTGACTACTTCTTTAAATCCAGCCTGCTTCATGAGAACCTATTCTTTCTCTTTCTAGATCTGTGCTTTATCCTCTTTGAACTTGATCTGGAGGTCATCCTTCCCTTGTTGCACAAATCGACGTTGCTCTATGACTTCCTCTTGTGCTTGCTTCAGGGCCATTGTGGCATATTCTTTTCTTTTTCTTCCTTCACGCGACGAAGGCAAGATTCAATCGCATCATCTATTCTACGGAGTTGGGCAGGCTCATCTCTCAACTATGTTTCTTCTGATGGCGGGGGCGCAGTGGACACTGCACGATTGGAGTGAAGGGCTTGTTGTACCCCTCTCAGTTTTGCTTCAATTCTTTCATACATGGTTTCTTGTTTTTCTTCATTTCTCTGCAAAATATATTCTAGGTGTCTAATATAGCTGTGATAATGAAGTCGAATTCAATGACCATCCATACAATTCGTAGCTTCAACTTACTAGATTTCGACTTCTTCCGCGATGTAGGTTTCGTTGGGGAAACCTTTCTTTTCCTAGATGTCTATGTGTCATCAGGTGGATTTTGTGGTGGTGTTACTTCGCCCTGTTTCTTCTTGTCTTCTTCCCCTTATTTCTCTTATTTGTCCACTTCATCATCACCTCCTTCGCTAGGTGAATCTGATGCAGTTTCCTCTGATGTGTTGCGTATTTCCTGTACATATTCCTTCTTTTTCTTCCTGCTACTGTTGGGTGCATCATACTCTTCACGAGTAACCACTGAACTTCCAATGAGGTCGGGGTCAGATAGTTTTGTGTGGTTAACTATAACTAGGAGTTCTTTAGGCCACTCCTAGGTGATTTCCTCCATGTCCTCCTCGATGAGCTTTTACTAGGACTGAATCTCTTCTGTATGTTCATCTCTACACATAGTAATATATATAAAATGCCTATTTGTGTGAAACTTTGCAAATGGTCTAAACCTGTCCAGGTTGTTTGGTGTCATACAAGGGAAAGAATCAATAGCCCTCTTTAACTTCAGGTAGTAGGTATGGAGCACCACATTTGAATTCCAATGTTTCCCCATATTGCTCGAATACTAGAGCGTGGTGAACTTCGTAGCTAGTGGCTCGAATGGATCAATGTCAGGGAAGGTCACTCCTTTCATCATCTTCCAAGAAATGAACATGATGAGGATCAACAACCAACTAAAATGGAACTCATAGCCATGATCCTAAGCTTCACGGCCATCCTATTCTACCTGGTTGACGAGCTAAATCGCTCAGTTAATTTGTAATCCTTCCACGCATTTTCCTGCGAGGTCAACAATGAACACCATGACCTGCGTGGGTCTGTTCTTTCATACTAGCTTAGCAATGATCAACTAGATGGCTAGGCACACTGTGCCATTATGGATGGAGTCTAACTTGTATCGTCGCTTCCCCTTCTTAACATCGCCATAGGTGTCTTTAATATTATGTTCAAAGGTGCGATCTCCAGCTTTCCCTGGATAAAATTCTTATGGGTCTAGTCCCCGCATGCTCAATCCGGTGATCCTATCGATCAATGCTGGATCGACAGTGATACACCTTTACAACCACATATAGCCTCCATGAAAGCACGAAAACAAGATTTTAACGCATTTTTTAACCTCCTAATGCCTTCCGAAATGTGGTATCTTCATCACGTTCAACATAGTGGACCTCATGATGTCCATAGTCCACGGTTGGGGGATGATCTTCGAATTCTTCCCCTTGGTCTTGGTCAGATATTTGTGAGGTGAGAGCATGCCATATCTCTTGGTATCCTAGGTTATAGTCATTGATATTAAAGGTTGGAATCCTCTCCAACTTTGGTCTAACTGCTGGTATTCCCTTCGGGCAGTACGCAGTGATGACTGTGTAGTCGAAGTCCCTTGGGACACTGCCACGACTCACCACATCAGCCAGGAATGGGATGTAGTTGGGAAGGATGGATAGGATTATCTTTGCATTCACCAAGTCATCACGATGATTGGTTCTCTTCTCGGTCAAAGCTCGGGATGGTCCGGATCCACGAGCAGTCGATGGGGAGGCTTGCAGTCCTCTCGTTGATGAGGCTTGGATGCCTACAGACATCACCTTCTCAGCCATGAGGTCTATTAGAATCTCTTTGACGACTTTTTATGTTGCGCTAATTTCATCCGACATGCACACTTGAGATTTGATATCTCAGGTCGGTGAACAATACTCAATGTAACATAATGGATGGTGAGGTTTCAATGATCACTGCGTCAAATCAACTAGTTCTCTGTGGGCTCGGATAATCACAATTGAAAAAAGTGTTCTTGGGGAAATGCTCGATGGGATAAATATATATTATCGTAATGGACTCTTCCAATTGGTAGGAATGCCTCAATCAATGCAGTTTCATCCATTATGGTGCGGCCAACCGGTCCAAGGGAGAACATTCTAGTAATAACTCTGTTTCTAGTCGTTTTGGAGCACTTCTCTAACAGTCATAATGCCTCCAACGATCATATTTTTCCATCATAGTGAAGTGTCAATCTGTGTTGTATTGATATTCCGATGTAGTTCAAGTTCTGGAATCCTTCCTTCTCCGAAGTCTTCTATGGAACTTCTTCTAATTTTTCCAACTTTGCTCTCTTCTTACTGAGCTTTTTGGCCTTCTTTCCTGTGATTTGAATCACTGGTTTCCTCTTTCCATTATCATTCTTATCTCCTCTTGGCATGATAACTTCGCACCGTGGAGGGTCTTTCATAGGGTTCAAGGGTAATACTTCTTTTTCTGGGGTAGGTCCTCTACTCTCTTGTACAAAGAAGTGTCTCCGGTCTTCCTCTATCCTTTCAACTTCGACGTCTAGATCTCTAGTCCTTAGTAGCTTCAAAAATTTCTCTTGTTCTTCCAGTAAGTGTTTTATTCTCCTAACCATGAAATCTCTTATTTCTTTCTTTTTCTATTCTAGATCCTCCTCTTCTTATTTCTTTCATATCTAATATTTCTCAATCCGGGTGTTTTCTAGCAAGATAGAAAATGGGGAGCTATTCTCAACAAACTTAACGATATCAAATTATTCTTTTGTCGAAGTGCCATGAGCACTCATATATGTCTGGGTAAGTCTTCCACATAGGGTTATCAGTTTTCTTCTAAATAATCCTATTCCTCCTAATGAAGGAACAATAGCATGCTTTCCAAAAATTTCGCAAGTTCTTTCTCTCATGATATTCACCTGTGTTTCCTCATCCAGGACACAGTCTATGTCGAAGTCTCTTATTTTTGTTTCTATGTACTCTTTCTCTTTTAAGATCTCTGATAAGTTGATATCTTTGTGATCGTTCAGTTTAAGATCTCTAATAAGTTGATATCTTTGTGATCAGTTCTGCTGGTTCTTTTCATTTGTAGTAATATAGTTCTGATCCTTTCTCGGGTTCTATCATATCCTTTTAGTTTCTTGTCTTGTCTCATAGTTTTATTGTCTCATATTCATCTATACTTCACAATTTTAGAGCCAAAACTTCATGGTCCATAGATTTACAACAAATACAACTAGGACCTCTACCAGGGAATTCCTTAGAAATATGTCCCGATCTTCTGCAACTATAGAAAAGAGTTAATCCTCTCTTTCTTTTAAACGATCCCCAACCTTTCATGTACTGCGCACTGGATCATAGTAACTAACCTACAAAAAATTCTTTCTAGGATCCTACATCCATTTGTTAGTAAAAACATTCTTTCTATGCATAGGGATAACATACCTTTCATTATTTCTATCATATTTATTCATCTCAAATCTTATTTCTTCTAGTTCTACCCTAGTTTTTGTACTAGGACAAAATTTATCAAACATACCTAGATCCATTCTTTCGAAACAAAACTTTTCACTTATCTTACCTTTCTCAGAGAACAAAGATTCAATATCTTAACTCTTCTCTTCAGATCATACTTCTCTTATTAGAACATAGCTTCACAAGTCAAGTAGAATACTGAACACTAAAGTAGCATATCTATGCACATATATTTATTTTCTTTAGTTCCCAGCAATCCCAGTTTCAGGTCCCGGAAACAGAACCATTTGTTCGCACAGGGGAAGAAATAGGTTTCAACACTTCAACAACACACCAACAAAACCCTAACTACCGGCCCTTTCGACAACACCTACAAAGCAGATGAGGTCTCACCCTAGGTAGAGTTGGGGGTGGTTGCAGGACTCAGATGTTTGCAACCTATCTGGGACACAGATCTATGATTACACCACTCTAACAAAGAACTTAGCAGTTAGCATTCATCAGTATTTAACCCTTATTCACATCGCAGATCCAAACCCTAATTATAGAACAACGCGGTATTCAACTATATAAACCACATCTAAGAACTTAGCATATGGAAAGAGATCAGATATAACATTCATTATCATCACTAAGCACTTAATCTATCATACCAGATTCATCTAAAAATTCATTACTGCACTAAGCCTAAATCATATGAACAATATAACAACCATAATGCACAAAGAAACCATAACACAAGATATATGTGGTTCACCCCAGTGTGGGGCTGCGTCCACCAATTCTTCTCTTCTTTATTATTTTATGGAAATCTTCTACAAGAACAGAGCCCAAAAAACCCACTCTGCATAGGATAGCATATCTGTGCGCACCTCTCTAGATCCTCCTTCCCCGAGTTAGGTCACAACACAAAGCCTTCTTACACAGTTTGCACACAAGCCTCTTAGAGTCACTTTCACTTAGCTCTGCAAGTCTTAACACATAGTATGCACAAAGCCTCTACCTTTCCACTAAGTTGATTCTATCAGGTCTACTCTATCACACAGTCCCCTTATTACATCACCTATCTATGTATTTATACATTAGAAAATGGGCCTAAACATGGGTAAACCAATGGGTCGACATCCCATACTCGTTACATAAACCCTAATCGCAAAATTTCCCTAAAATGGGGACAGGGTCCCGCGATCTCCGCTTCGACTTGTGATCCACCTTTGACCCGCCTATCGAAGTTCCAAAAGGGGTCAAACATGACCAAGGTTCTCCAAAACTTGGTCGATGGCCAACAAGAACACTGAATACAAAAATTAGATCATCAAGATTCTCAATATGGAACAAACCTATAACACTTTGAACATACAATATGATCATCCTGCCATCTTGTTTGGCCCACGTGTGGAGGAAAGTAGTGATGCTGATGAATTCCCTCCTTTTTATGTCAGTATGAATATCCATGAGATGACTCTGCACAATGCTATGTTGGATTCAGGTGCATCCAATAACCTGATCCACAAGGTGGTCATGGACCAATTAGGCCTGGACATCACAAGGACTTACAAATATCATTTTTCCTTCGATTCAAGGAAGGTCAAGTGCATGGGACTAATCAAATATCTAGTGGTTTCTTCGTCCCAAATTCCAACAAAAAACATCGTAATGGATGTGGTGGTTGCTGATATTCCTCCTAATTTTGGCATGTTGTTGTCTAGGTCATGGGTTGCAAAGTTGAAAGGAAATTTACAAATGGATATGTCATACACCACTATCCATGGGTTTTCTCTAAACATGAAGTTCTATAGGGAAGTACTACTCAAATACATGGTCAGTAACAAGGCCCATCCAAATAACCATCCTATATACTATGTGGAGACTGAGTTGGGTTCTTCTATTTTCTTCAATGATTTGTGTTTTGAAGAGAAAGGGCTAGAGATCGACAGGGCTATCGAAGACAAAGCTGATCAACAGATTGAGAAAATTTCAAAACAGATGGACAGTGCAGAGGATGAGATGTGGATCATGATTTTTGATGGATCTGTCAGCAGAGAGGGGGAAGAGGCTGGTGTGTGGATAAATCCCCCCAAACTAGCCACAAAAATGTTCTCTTATAAACATGCTTTTGATATCACAAACAAAATGGATGAATATGAGGCATTGGTGTTGGGTTTGAAGGTTTTGAAAGAAATGGATGCTAGGAAGATAGATGTTCATGGAGATTCTAAATTGATCATAAATTAGGTAAAGGGAATATATCAAGCAAAGAACCCCATATTGAGAGCATATAGGAATGCAGTGTTGGACCTTCTTGAAGGATTTTCAGAATATAGCCTCTCAGTGATTCCAAGGGGTCAAAATAAGACTGTTGATGCACTTGCCTCTTCATCTTCAGTTTTCAAATTTCCAATCTTTCCTAGTAGGGGGTACGAGGTTGAGATCAAGCACACATTGACAGTGCCTGATAATATTAAGTACATGTAGGTTTTTGAAGATGATAAACAAATAGAAAGTTTCCTCAAGATGGAAGATGAATTTGAAAATTTGAACAGTGATGAAGAATACTGTGATGAAGAGGAAGATTCATGTGTTTTTGCAAATGATGGCTACTTTAAAAATCAGATTTCTGGTAAGGACATAATACAGTTGAAGAATAATATCATCCCCAAAGGCCTAGTACCGTTGGAGTAGCTTTTTCAGAACAATGATGTGGCCAAGAGCCCTAAAATTACTACAAGTGAGGAATATGTTGAATATTGTAACATCAGGACTCAGGAAGATCCATAAATCATCAAATTGTCCAAAAAAATCAGCCCTAAAGTCAAGAAACAACATATCAATTTAATGAAATAATTCCCTGATGTTTTTGCGTGGAGTTATGAAGACCTTAAAGCTTATGATACCAAAGTAGTTCAGCATGTGATTCCACTCAAGGAAGGTCTCAAGCCTTTCAAACTGAAATTAAGGAAAATTAATCCTTTGTTGTTTCCCTTAATTGAAAAAGAGATAAAGAAATTGTTTGAAGCCAAGATTATAAAGTCCCTGATATTATCTAAGTGGGTGGAAAATCTAGTGCCTCTCAGAAAGAAGAGTGGGGAGATCAGATTGTGTGTAGACTTCAGAAATATAAACAAAGTATCTCTCAAGGATAATTACCCATTTCCTAAGATGGATCAAATACTGCAGAAAGTGGTTGGCTCTCAGAAAATATCAATGATGGATGGTTTCTCTAGGTATAACCAGATCATGTTACACCATGATGATTAGGAAAAAACATCCTTCGTGACACCATGGGGCACGTTTATGTCTGCCAAAATTCCATTTGGGATCATGAATATAGGAGCCACATTTCAAAGAGCTATGGACATAGATTTTGCTGATGAGAAAGAGAAATTCATTATTATGTACTTAGATGATATCACTGTGTATTCGGTTTCTGATGAAGAACATCTCAAGCATCTCAGAAGGACTTTTCAGAAGTGTAGAAAATTTGTCATTTCATTGAACCCCGAGAAGTCTAATTTTATCATGGAATAAGGGGAGATTCTTGGTCACATTATATCAAAGGAGGGAATAAAGATAGATCCTAGCAAGGTTGAAGGAATCCTGAAAATTGGCACGCCCAGAAGAAAAAAAGGAGGTTCAATCTTTCTTAGGGAAAGTAGTTTTTTTGTGAATATTTATCCCCAGCTTGTCTAAAATCATAAATCATATCACTAACATGCTCAAGAAAGGAAATGAGATAAAGTGGACTCCTCAAGCTAGGAAATCTTTTTAAGATGTCAAAGTGGCATTGACCAAAGCCCTAGTTCTGGCTAGACCCAATTTTGAAAAAGACTTTATATTGTTTTCTCTTGCCTCAGAGCATACTATTGTTGGTGTCTTATTACAGAAATACGAACAAAACTTTGAGAATCCTATAGCCTACTTCAACAAAATATTGAGAGATGCTCCATTGAAATATAATATTATGGAAAATAAAGTTTATGCGTGGGTTAAATCCCTAAAG
The DNA here is from genome assembly GCA_010110895.2 of Picea sitchensis. Lineage (NCBI taxonomy): Eukaryota > Viridiplantae > Streptophyta > Pinopsida > Pinales > Pinaceae > Picea > Picea sitchensis. The sequence goes on from SNQJ01S0046871.1 coordinate 117,188, forward strand.
GATTTCAGAGTTTATATATTGCATTACCACAATCCTACTTATGTACCCAACAGTGTTGTGAAGGACATTTTAACTCAGCCAGATCCTAAGGGAAAAGGGGGCAAATGGATACTTGTGTTATTGGAATATGATCTTGATATCAAGCCTACAAAGTTGATCAAAGGAAAAGGACTTGTAAAGTCGATGGCTCAATCAAATTGTGAACTTCTGGGAATTAATTGCATTGATGATTTGTCTACAGATTCAAGAGAAGAAGAAGAAATCCCTCAGGTATCTAAAAAATTTCTTGACACCCCATGGTATGCAGATATAATATATGTGTTGAGAAATTTGCAGGCTCCTCCTGAATTGAGTAAAACCAAGGCTAGCTTCTTAAACCCGAAAGAAGAAAAATTTTGTATGGTAAATCAATCTCTATATTGGAAGGATCAAGGGGTAATCGTGTTGAGGTGTTTGCTAGAGGAAGAAGCAGAGAGAACCATCGGGAAATTCCATAAGGGTGATTGTGGAGGACACCATTATTGGAAAACTAATGTGCACAAGATATTGAGAGATGGGTTCTATTGGCCTAGCATTTTTTCTGATGTCTTCGAGGAGGTTTCAAGATGTCACGAATGCCAAAAGAAATTATGGGGAAAGAAAATTACATCCTTTACCCTTGAAACCCATCTTTTTTGAAGCACCCTTTAGACAATGGGGTCTTGATTTCATAGGAGAGATTCATGGACAGTCCTCATCTCAGTACAAGTAGATTCTGACAACCACATATTACTTCATTAAGGGGATTGAGGCAGTTCCCACCAGGCAGGCCACAAATGCGGTTATCATCCAGTTTTTGGAATACAATATTTTGTCCAGGTTTGGGTGTCCAATCAAAGTCATTACAAACAATGGGGAAAAATTTAAGTCCAAAAAGATGGAGAAATTTTGCAGTGACTACAACATAAACCTTAGCAACTCTAATTCTTATTACCCTCAAGGTAAGGGTTTGGCTGAGTCATCCAATAAGACCTTAACCATAATTATCAAAAAAATGTTGCAAGATAACAAAAAATCTTGGCACAAAAAGCTCATCCATGCACTATGGGATGAAAGGATCACTCCAAAAATATCTATTGCCACTTCACCCTTCCAGATTGTCTGTGGCACATAAGAAATTTTTCCTACTACATTAGGGTTGCTAGTAATGAGATTGTTACAGGAGAAGGATGCTGAAACAGATGGAACTCGAAGAAGAAAAGATGAATTGATCCATGTCCAGCAAACAAGAAAAAACTCCTTTAGCAATGATTAGTTGCACCAAGACATGATCAAAAAATCTTTTGACATGCATACCAAGGAAGATGATTTCAAAGTAGGAGACTTTGTATTGAGATGGGATGCCAAAAATGAAGACAAGGGAAATCATGGGAAATTTGACCATCTCTAGTTGGGACCTTTCTAAATCGTGTCATACCATGGGAATAATGCCTATCTTATACAAAAAAGTAATGGAGACATCATCATAGGAGGACCTATGAATGGAAGGTTTCTCAAACATTATATCATTTAAATAAATCATCACCCTTTCAATTTATTGCACATAACCATTTTGTTTTTTAGTTGAATCAATTGAAATTAAATCAGAAGAACTGAAACCCGAGGTGAAGGCGTTGATTTATGTTGAGTAGATTTTTAAGTTTTCCGAATAAATGTTGGTAAAATAAGTTGCAGGAATAGATCATAGCCCAATGGGTAGGCACTCGGTCTGTCGTTCTTTGCTACCTCACAGGGAGGATAACATCCCCAGTTGGAGCCCATGTTATCACCATAAAAATATATGTGTGAAATCCAGTTTCCAGGACTTAGTGAGGCACTAAACTGATATGGAGGAATGAAAAACTAGAGGATGGGGCCAAGTCTAGCAGGAGGATGATAAGTGCGGAGTTGATGGGACTAGATGGGTCACAGATCGTGGGTGCTACAACTCAATGGTCGGGGAATTTTTGGGGGGAAGAACTTGTGGGGAGGATAATTACCGAAAGCTCTCTGAAAAGTAAAACGTGGTTTCATCTCAGGAACACATGGCACCACTAGGTGCATTTTAGGGAGATAATATGGTTTCCCAAAATCACTTCCCCTCACCCCCGAAATCATAAAAGTATATAAAGGGGGGCCTCCTATTTATTTTATTATTTTTCAAATTACTAGAACGTTGGAATATTGGCACGACCACTCCATTCAAACTGAAGCTCAACAGTATGAAAAACTCATGCATTTTCTTCTAGTTTACAGGTATTTTTAATCTCCATCATGGACCCTATCATTATGTATGTAGCAGAGAAAAACCCTGTGTCAAACAAAGAAGCCCTAATTGACAGATATTCAGATGTGTTCGACACTGAAATAATTGTTTCTCCCATCTCTGTGTCTAGAGATAATTTCTCCAATAATGTAGGGAAACAGATACCCTTCCTTAAAGCAATCCAGGCCACCATAGTCCCTTACACTATCGAGTTCCCATTCCCTTTCCCAGAATTCATAGGTTGGTGTGCAAATAAATACTCATAGGAAGAGAAATTTGTCATAAATAAACTAGGGTCCGAGGTTTGTTGTAGGGTAGAGAGTCTATCTATTTGAATCTCCCTCGGCATACCATATTCCCTCTCTGCGGCATATGAACTGTTTGAATAAAAAAATATAATCATGGTTTAGAAGGAATGTCCCTCAAAAGTCAAAGACCTATTTGTGCAAACAATTGTTGAACCAAAGCATATTTCTGAAAGTTTGTCCTTGCCAATGAGTGTAAATATCATGGTTATTTAAGTATAATAGGTTTGTTCCATACTGAGTCATATTTTAGTTCTAGATAATGAAAAGTATGTGGTTGAGGTCATCTTAGGTTTTTTCCTGGTGTTTTTCCAATCAAAGTCCATTCAGTTGGTGTGTATCAGCTTCGACAAATTCATAGTTGATAGTATCCACCAACAACTGGTGAATTTTCAATCACTAAGACATTTTAGGTATTACACATCCTTGCTGAATATTTTTCTGGAGACAAACAAGAGAGAGTTCCCTTAAGTAGCATTCATATCAACTGAATGCAAAAGAATCACAATGCTCATTTTTATCAACAAAGTCATGTCTAGAGTTTACAGCCTGATTTTCAAAATCATCTTGCCAAGATTCCTAGATGACATGAGTTATTTATAGCCAAATCCATAAAACAAAGTGGAGGACTGGGTGTTGTTCATGCATTCAACAATGATATGGGTTTATGGTTGTCAAGAATCCCCCTATCTTCTGCCCATTTTTATGACACCTAGATTATTTTCCCTGATGTTCATCAGAAAAAAAATCATATCAGAGACAAAGCACTTCCTGAAACTACACAAAGTATCCAACCTCAAATTCCCTTTCATAATTGGACCCTTCATTGCCAAGACAAGATCATGCTTATCTCAGGTCCAAGCAAAGATCAAGGATCTTGGATTTTCACAGTTATAGTGAAGAATATATGATCCACATCATATCATATCCAAAAGAAGAATGATGAACAAACAAGCCCCTTATGAGCATGAACATGTTGAAGGTTTGTACAAATTAGAAAATCTTGAAGTCCATGTTGATATGGAAGGAATATTGCAACCAACTCAAACACAACAAGTGCACGAAGACCTACAACAGACTCAAATACAACAAACTCCTAAGAATCTGATAGTTAAAATATCCAAGATAAATGTTTATGGGAAAAGGAGCAGTTCAGAGGCCATGGGCATCAGGAGTCAACAGACTGCCCCTAAAAAGATGAAGATCACACAATCCCCACAGATAGTGGATCTAGAGGAGGAGGAACCTAAATAACAAGTGAATATGGATATGTTGGAGAGTGTCATCAACAATGTAGGAGTTGGGAAAGGGATCAAGCTCCAAAGTGAAGGAAGATCAAGAACTTTCAGCAATAAAAAGCACATCTTTGATAAGGCAGCTAGAGCATCCTATCAATCTAAAAAAGATTTGGCAAAGCAATATCCTAGGAAAGGAAACTTGGCTATGAATGAAATGAGGGAGTTAATGCCTGAGGTAGAAAATATATCTCATCATAAGTATTCTATGTTCACAGTGAGAGATGTAGAGAAGAATACATTCAATATAGTAGATGTAGATGAGGATAAAGTATTTGGGATCAAGAAGAAATATGAGAACATCAGTGCTTCTGACAAATTGAAATTCCACCGGAATACAGGTGACATGTTGTATTTAGATTACTTGGGTCTAATCCTGAAGAATTCAAGGCTGTCAACTTATGAAATTAAGTTGGAAGGGAAGTCGAGGCAAGAAAATGCATCCAACAGATCTTGGCAAACTCATGTCAAGAGGCTAGAATCTAAAGGCCCTCAGGGAGTGAAATCCGCCTTAGAAGAAAAATACAAGTTGATTCAAAGCTTGAAGAAAAATCTAAAAATGTCTGACATAGATCATCCACAAAACAACAGAACTGGTTTCTGAAGAATAGGAGAAGAAGGCATTTAGATAAGAGGCATTGAATTACAAGGCCAAGCTATTACAGTTGGAACAAGAAAAAGTTAATTGGTCACAAGGGTAGACAAAAGTACCCAACATGGTTGTAACTATACCTTATATTGTAGAAGTTGGGCCGAGAGTTGGAGCACTTGTCCAGGCTATGTCCCAAGTTAGCCTGAAGGTGGGAGAAATCAAAGTCCTAAAGGGAGATATAGATAAATTGAAGCAAGAAATGAAAACAAAAGATGAGAGGATGGCTTAGTTCCAAAAGGAGAATCAAACTTTGTAGGAAAGAGTAGACAAGCTGAAAACAAGGTTGAGAGGCAAAGGACTATTGCAAGGAGACAAACAGGTCATCTAGGATTCTATTTCTGTTGAAGCTGCCAAGTTCAGGGTGTACTTGAACTTCATAAATGACAAAGATACATAGCCATCACAACCAGAAGCAATTGCATTGTTGTAAATGAAACCCTAGAAACTAAACCCTTAGAGTGGGCCCAAAATCCTATAAACCTACTAAATTCCATCCCCACTACAGATCTTCAAACCATTGGGGTCAAATATAGGACTACATTGATCATCTGGGCTAGGAGGGTCATTGCCAAGCATAACCTACTAAAACCAGTCCAAACCAAAGCCATAAAGATGAAGCAGAGTATACAGGAAATCAAAGATTTGTTTGAAGAGTTTTTCATCAAAGGCCTCCCACCATTTTTGGATGGAAAAGGAAAATTGTATCATCAGGAGGAATGCAACTCTCTCCTTGCCCAATGTAGAAAGGATAACTCCAAGTTTGAGAGCCTGGAGGAAAACTTGAAGGGAGAAATTGTGGTGGAGTATTTGATCATAGATTTTGAGATTTTGAATCAGTTTAAGAAAGTGAATATCGGACTGTCGGTCATGACGTATGCCTCTTTCATTTACCTGGAGATCATAATCAAAGAAATGATGGATTACAATATCCCTTTTGAGTTGCAGTGGAAGGAGATAGTGCAGTTGGGTAAAACAAAGTGCAATTTTCCAAGGACCAATAGATAATGCCCAGGTGCCACTAAGATGGTGGATCAAACAGAGTACCAAAGAAGGAAAAATGGCAATAGAGAAAGATGAAGATTCATAGGAATAGATAGTTAGTTTATGAAACGTTTTTTGATTAATCATTGTAATCGGTTCCCATACTGAGACTGTTAGTTGAAATTATTATAATCAGTTTTAGAAGCTAAAATGTTTTAGTTCAGCTATTGTAAATGGTTTCTAATTGAAGGAACTCAAATTGTATAAATATTAGAAGTTCCAAATGTATTAATGTTGGAAAAAGTGCAAGGGAAAAATTCTGGTTGTTCTGAACTCTATTGTAGTTTTTTGAAGCTGAATTGAATACATATGCAAAATCTTTTGAAGTCTCTATCAAAATATTCTAATGGTGGTGATATGAGTTTTGTCTTCTCTCATTGTTTGTATTTCCTATGTTATTTAATTCCATTTACATTGTATTTTGTTTAAATTGGATAGTTTAAAACCGCAGAATTCATCTTGTGATGCTCTTGTCTTAAGCAATTGTAACTGTGTGACATTCTTCATAACTAATTCAGAATTCATTTTATTAATTCTCTGATGCATTTGCCAGTTTTATTTTTCTTCTTATGCCCTATAAACTACAATTTATAACTCATATTCATCACCTCATTTATCCTTTATCCTATGGAGATTTTTACTGGTCAGTCAGTGTGTTCATTCATTTTCAGAATTTTGACTCCATAGCCCTGAGTTTCCTCCCCCTTCCTTGCCAACAAATTTATAAAAACCAACCAAAAACAAGCTAAACCTAGCCATTGATTTCCAAAGAAACACCAAGTGACACGAGAGAGCCCTCTCTGAGTTGAGCAAGCTAGTACCCAGCTCTAAAGTAAGTTTGTAGGTTACCTTTGTTGTTTGTTTATCAACCAAACAAATTTACAGAGTGCTAACATAACCCAGAACAACCCAAAAAACTCACAGATAGATAGTGAATCCTATCTAATTCCTACAAAAGAAACATACATCTATCCATGGAATTCATAAATACACAAAAAACATTCAGGAACAACAATTCATCATACTGATAAACACATAGAGATTCATATGCAATAAAATTGCATTTGTATTAATATGTGAATGTTTTTATACAAAATGTTTACAAGGCTGGACTACAATAGAGTCTTCATCATTCCTCTTCTCCTAATTTCCAATAACTCTAATGAACCTCAATACCTTTATCTTTTTACAAAAGAGGGGCTCTTCGATCCCTCCCTCCAACTACCCGCTCTCATTAATTTACATTAAATGAACATCTAATCTGAGTCGGATCTAGATCTACCTATTGTTAGGCATTAAAGGTGACTCTACGCATTACAATAACTCAGTCTATACAAAGACAAGGCTTGTCTTTATCTGCGGCAACAAACATTAACTCACATTCAATTACATTAAAATTTTAAATTTAGGTTCAAAATGAGAGGGTTGGAACCTCTCTTCCCTTCTTGAATGTGTGCTAATTTTCTGAATAGATGGCACTTGTTGATGTGGAAAGGATGCTCCTACATCATACTCCACTGCTGGGAAAATCATGAACTCCTTCTCATGATATCCTCTGCCCCACCGTTGAAATCCTCCTAGATCACAAACTTCTCTCTGGAGTTGTCCACCTACTATGCTTTGTTGTTGTTGTTGTTTCTTCCCTACTACTGCCGCAGGTTCTCTTCTGTTCATCCTCCTCCTGTTGACAACTTCTTCTATTGACCTCAACATCAACTCTTTGATTTCCTCTATCTCTCTATCCATCTTATCCATTTGTTGGCCCCTTGGAAATCTTCTTTGTTGTTTCATCTATTCATTTTGATGTAATGGAAGATCATCCTAATCTCCCATAATGTCTCCATCACTTGTAGCCTTCACTTGCCACTTTAATGCAACTTCCAGTTCTGTAGGCTCGTTAATGAGTTGTTTCTCAACTATCTCCTCTAACATATTATATTATGTCGGTTCTCTTTCTGGTACAACTCCAGCTTCCTCTAGTTGCTCCTCATGTTGGCATTCTACTCCAATATTCACGACTCTCTCTTGGTTGCCTCCTTATGGTTCTGGGTTGTTCATCCAATCCTCCAACACCTCCAACTCTTTCTCCTACTGACTGAGCATCTTAACTATATTCTCCTCTTCTTTTTTTTGGGAATATATCAATATCTTCTCCATCGCCTATATCACAGTCATAGCTGGTTGTCCTTTCTCTTCTACTACACCTGAAATTTGTACACTGGCCTCTTCTTAGCTGCTTGGTAGGAATATCAGAACTCCCCCAATGATCAGAACACTCATATGACCTTCCTCCATCAGCAGTCCTTATTGATCTGAACTCCTAGCTGAGTTCTTGAGACTCTCAGATAGTCTCATTGTATCTCCCTTTCCCACCCAGAAACTTGGGATTTTACTTCTACCCTCCTAGCAGTCTATGAGATATTCACATGATCTCCTCTCATTGCCCACCTGGAAATATGAATTTTCATCTATGCCCTCCTAGAAGTTTATGATATCCTCCATTGATATCATCTCATTTCCCACTTGGCAATTTGAAAATTCATCTCTTTCCTCCTAAAATTTTATGAGTTCAATTGATCTCTCTTTCTACTCACTGAGGTCTTCTCCAACCTTTGGTTTGCATATGAAAAACATCTCCTTTTTTTCACTGAGGGTTTCAACTTCCTTGATCCACCTCCTCACTACTTTTTTTTGCCTCCTAGAAAACAACTTCTGAACATGCCACTTTACTCTTATCTTCAAAGGCCATTCATACCTCCATTTTCCCTATGCCTCCTGCTGCATATTTAGTGTTAGCCCGTCAATATCTGCTCTCATCTACTCAAGATCTTTTTCCATACCTTCCTTGTTTTTCTTCTTGCGGTCATCTTCTTGACCACACCTATGTCCTTTAGTAGCCATTTTCTCTTGTCCTCAACCCATGTGCCTATCTACTGACTGCTGCACATTTGCAAACAATCTTTTACAGAGCATCAACACTATGTCTCCTTGATCTAAAAATGAAGAAGACTTGTATTCTTGAAATTATTTGCAAGATTTAATTCATGTGTTAA
>SNQJ01S0046871.1:148543-171438 GCA_010110895.2 Picea sitchensis
ATCCACTTGGTGAAATAATCTGTTGCTGTCAGGATCCATCTGTGTTGACCTCTTGAGGGAGGATGAATTTCTCCAATGAAGTCTAACCCCCACTACTGAAAAGGTGTTGGAGATACTATAGGCTTTAATGGAAGTGAGCTGAGCTGTTGCTTACCTGAGAACTTTTGACATTTGATGCAAGCTCTGATTCTGCTGCAGACATCAATGAATAAAGTAGGCCAGTAATATCTATCCCTGAGGATCTTATGAGCTGTGGTCTTCCAGAAATGATGCCCCCGTAAAGGCCTTCATGTAAATCAAACATAACTCTCTGGCCTTCTGGTGGGTTCACACATCTGAGCAGCATCCCCAAAGGATCTCTCCAGTACAAGACTTTCTCAATGAGACAATACCTGACCGCCTTGAGCTTTAAAGATCTTGCCCTGCTTTTACCCATTCCATCTGGAGGCTTCAATTCCTGCAGAAAGTACAGAATGTCACGATACCAGGCACAATCTTCCAGCGATAAGCCATCTTGAGAGCGTTGGTTGGGAAACTTAGCTTGCTGAGTTCCTGAGCGAGTGTTGATGAAACTAACTCCCAAGGATTCACAATTGGATTCAGCCAGAAGCTTGGCTAAACCCTGCCCCTTGACCAACTTGGTGGACTTTATCTCTAAGTCAAATTCTAGGATTTTAGCGATCCATCTGCCTCTTCTTCCATCTACATCGGGTTGTACAAGGATGTCTTTCACAGAAGCTGAAGGAACGTATGCAATCACCTTTGAATGTAAGACGTAAACTCTAAAAGCTTTGAGAGATTTCACTAAGGCATAGGCCTGTTTTTCCATGATTTCATACTTGATCTCTACGTCTCTTAACGCCTTTCTAAAGAAGGCAATGGGCTGCTCTCGCCCCTCCTCATTTTTCTGTAATAACACCGCTACTACCGTATCGAAAGAAGCAAAAGAAAAAACTAGGAACTGCTTGGAATAATCTGGACCAATCAACACAGGTGCCTCGGTTAGTGCCCTTTTTATTTGGTCAAAGGATGCCCTAGGCTCAGTGGTCCATTTTACTTCATTTCCTTTCCTGAGCATGGCCATGATGTGTTTCACTAGCTCGACAAAATTTGAGACGAACCTCCTTAGAAAATTAACTTTCCCCAAAAAGGCCTGAACTTAATTTTTAGACCTGGGAAGTGAGAAGGTTTGAATTGCCTCCACCCTACTGGGATCAATTCTTACTCCCTCCGTTGATACTATATGGCCCAGTAACTTCCCTTCCTGCATAGTGAACAAAGATTTCTTGGGGTTTAGGGACAAGCCGAACCTTCGACATTTGGTGAAAAGTTTACTCAAGTGGCGGCGGTGTTCCTTGTCTGAGCTGGAGAAGGCCATGATGTCATCGAGATAGATCACCACGAACTGGTCCTTCTCCCTGATGAAGGATATATCCATGGCTCGTTGAAATGTTGCTCCTGCATTCATAAGTCCAAATGGCATCTTGGCATACATGAATGTTCCCCAAGGAGTGGTGAAGGTTGTCTTCTCCGTGTCCTCAGGCATGACCGATATCTGATTATAGCCCGAAAAACCATCGATCATGGATATCCTAGATGCACCAGTTACCCTCTACAGTATATGTTCCATCTTAGGTAGGGGGTAATTTTCTTTCTTTGAGCTTCTATTCACGTTCCTGAAATCGACACAGAGCCTGATTTCTCCACTTTTCTTCCTTACTGGGACCAAGTTGGCCACCCACTCGGAATATCTCAAGGGGACAATGATTCATGCGTCCAACAACTTTTTTACTTCCTTCTCCATGATTGGAAGCAACATGGGATTTATCTGTCTTAGCTTCTGCCTGAATGGCCTAGCCTCTTCCTTCAACGAGATCTTGTGCTCAATGACAGATGTGTCATACGTCTTGAGGTATTCGTGTGACCATGCAAACACATCGGCAAACTCATGCAGCAACTGCGTATATTCGGCCCTCTATTCTTTGGTCAAACTGCTTGATAATTTGACAAACCTGGGCTCTTCCTGTGTCCCAATGTTGCACTTGATTGTCTCGACATCTTCATTTGAGACCTTGCCCTTTACTGGCACATCATTTCCATCGAACAATCTTTCTAAAGAGACAAGTCCTCTCGGAATGTGATTGTTGGGCAGCTGAATGATCTGGTGATTAGCGATCCTATTTAACAACACCTCAGGACGAGGGTCACTTTCCAGGTTGGGATCTTGGTCAATGTGCAATGCAGAAAATTCGTCCACAGATTGTAGAGACCTTTCAATTTCCGGATCATCTTCGAACACCTTCCAATGTTTGACATTGTCCGGTACAGAGGGCCTATATTTTATCTCAACATCTCTTTTTATCCTAGGCGACAGAGGAAGCTTGAGAAAACTGGTTGATACGGCTAAAGAGTCGGCTAGAGTATTATCCCCCCTCAGAATGAAAGAAATGCTAAAAGACAAGAAGAAATTATCCATTAGGTCCCATACTTCATTTCTATAATTTCTGAGCCGGGGATTATTAACATGATAAGCCTTTCTTGTTTGTTGAATAATCAACTCAACATCTCCAAATAGCGCTATCTCTTTGATTCCCATTTCCTTCACAGACCTCATGCCCAGAATAAGAGCTTCATACTCTGCCACATTGTTGGTGGTTTCGAATTCCAATTTGTATGACAGGGATATGACCTCTTGACAAGGTGAAATGAAAACCACTCCAGCGCCTGCGCCTTCGCTCGAAGAAGCTCCATCGAAAAACATCTTCCACACAGAAGGGGTTGGAGGGGAATTTGGATGGTCAAGAATGGGTTTCTTTCGGACTTGGAAAGGCCCTTCAGGAGCATCAGTGAGCTGCAATAGGCTCGACCCCAAATCGATGTCAATTGAAAAGATGGGGTGAATGGTGGGGTTTGCCTCATCACTGAAAATGTAAGCTAGCTAGGCTTCTCTATACAGCCTCCTTTGTTCCCCTCTGAAAACCGGAATGGTAGCATACGTGAGATCCATATGAAGTGTTCCCCGAATATTTTTTATCCAAGATCGAAACAACATCATGCCGAACTTGGGGGGAACATCAGCTACCACAATATCCATGACCATTCTCTTCATGGGCAACTAGAACAAGGAAACCACCATGTCTTTTATGAATCCCAGGCACTGCACCCTCCTTGAATCGAAAGAGTACAAATCATGATAAGTTTTGGTCACCTCCAGACCTAATTCTTCCATTACTATTTTGGGCATAAGGTTATGGGAAGCCCCCGAATCCATGAGGCAATTATGTAGCACTTTATCATGTATGTTCAGGGAGGTGTAGAAGGGAGGGGATGAATCATCTCTGTCTTCTACCATGGGACCTAGGATGACGACTGGTTTCTCATCTTGAAGGTTCACTGAGTCAGAGGGAGGCTGGGGGGACTCAGATTGTAGCAGTTTGGAAAGGGACCTTTTGAAGTCCTCATTTTTAACTAGCTCTGAGAGGGGGACGTGAATTCTGATATTTTGAATTTCATGCTCAAAATTAAAGGAGGAAATTGGCTTAGAAGCTTCCCTTACCTCAGTGACAGGCTCCTTGGCTGTTGGCTAAGCACTCTGAGTTGTCTTTTCTTTAGTACTGGCTGTCACAGACTTAGTAGGCCTATCCGCTACGAGGGGCTGGTCTTGGCTGTCAAAGTCTCCTTCTTTCCTCCTTGACCTGAGATTGTATCTATTAGGGGTATGACCGGCCCTTTCTCCTTTAACCAACTCATGGATTTGAATTCTCATCAGGGATTCTTCATATGCAGACTGTGTCAAATGGGGAAAAGGGGGAGCTTCTTCAATACAGTGAATTTCAGGGCCAAGCTTGTCTATCTCCTTTCTTTCCTAATGAGAGTCTAGGTTGTTCTGGAGGGGGGTCTGAATCCTTTGATCATCCCGGTCCCTGCTCCTTTGTTCCCTAGGAAAGGCTTGTGGCACATTGTTATTAGGCTTCCTGAAACCCCTAGTATCTGCATTTTGGGGACTTCTGTAGATGGGCTTACCTTCTAATTCCCACCTTTCCATTCTGGCAGAAAGCGATTTCAGTGCTCTAGCTGTCTCATCTGTCTGATGGGGCAGGGGAGAGGAACTGGATGAGAAAGCTTCAGGTCCGTTCTTGGACATATTTCTATCACTGGCGCTCCTGAGTCGATTCACCGCCAATACATTATATTCTACCTCCACGACTGCATATTGCATGTGGGCCAATGTGGTATCTCTTCTCTCTCTTAGCAGTAGGCAGAAATCGGGATCAAAATTGCTAGAGTAAGTGATCTTAGCAGAGGCCTCTGAGGGTTTAATCTCTGCGGGGATTTTGTGGTACATTTTATTGAATCTTTTGGAGAAGTCAGAGACAGACTCTCCTTCCTTCTTCTTAAGAGACCCTAACTCAGTCATATAATACATGAAATCCTTCTTATCTCCCCACTGCCTCAGGAAAGAATTATCCATGGCTTCAATTCCAACAATAGATCCGGGAGCTAATCCTCTAAACCATTTCCTTACCTCACCATCCAGGCTCTGGACAAAAACCGTCATCCAGACATCTTCATCTCCAATGTTCAGGTTGTCTGCATAACTGTAGAAAGCAACCAAGTGTTCTTCCGCAGTTATGTCCCCTTCCCTGGTGAACTTGGGCATATATTTTAAGTAATATCCAGCAGGGAAAGGATTCATGGGATGAGGTAAGATCAAGGGAGCGTACCTAGCGGCAACTATGGCGTCCATTCGATTCAGAGGGGGATTAGCACCAACCATAGGAATATTAGGTGGAGGAGAATTTGGAGGAGAAGGAGTTCGCAAAGGGGTTACTGAGAACGAGTCTCGAAGTGGAGTGGGAAACAAAAGGGGATTTAAGGAGAAGGCTAAAGAGCTCAAGTCAGCGGGTGCTCCTCTTTGCACATGAGTGGTTAAACTAGGCGTAGGGAAATCTTCTGTGGTCCTGGGTCTACGCCAGGGTACAGCTTCAAGGGAGAGGGGATTGACAAGGTCTCGTCCCTCCGGTCCCAGACCCGGAGAGGAAAACTCGACAGGAACACTCCCAAAATTTAGGAAACGGGAAACTGCAGAATCAGACCTGTCGGGAAATTGAGGAGGAGAAAAAGGAGCTCCCACAGAAGGATATGGTGGATTACCTGGTTCAGTGATGGATGCTTCTTCTTCAGAGGCCTTTCCCTTTCTGAGCCCTGCCTCTGGATCTTCTTCAGGCGTGGCTAGAGGCAATTGTGGATGAGACCGCGTATGCCTGCCTCTGAAAGCCACAATTAATAGAGCAGGCTCTTCCCAGCGGAGTCGTCACAATGGAGTCACTAGGTGCACAACAAAAGTCTTGATAATTCTGATATCTGATGCACCTTCAGAATCAGTTAATAGTTATCGTTCAATCGCGGGGAAAATATTCAATTTCGTCCCCGGCAGCGGCGCCAGAAATGTTGGCGACGGAAGTCACTCCTGGATAGCTAGCAGGAGCAGAGACCAATGCCCATCAGTTTTATGTCACGATGGTTTATAGATGGGATGACTGAATGGAAGCCAAGTCAACACAATATCATTCCAACTCCAAAACTAGGCCAGGCATGCATAGGTGAGTGAGGTCTTATATAAACTTCAGACAGTGAGCCGTAGTAAAGGGTGAACAGGAAGAAGAATTATATAAGAGGAAAGAAGAGGTCTGTAATTAACATCGGGTCTGTAACAGGTTGTGGAAGAAGACGTCCAAATGCAATATCATCTTACATTCAAACGCAAATCTAGAGAATGTAATAATGCAACAATAAATCTTTTATCATAACATAACTGCAATAATTCGCGTGAATCAGTCAATCATGAACTCTCTTAGCATGAGACGAAAGTTAGAGAGAGTAAGAAAAATTATCTGTCATAAAACACGATATCTCATATACAGATGCATAACCAACAAACTAGAATATCTGTTAAAACTTTACAGTAGGGAGCTCTGCTCTACCATCAATACCTTACAAAATACAAGGGCTGAGTCTATATACTCAGGAAAATTCACCTCATAGAGGCACGTCCAGTCACCCAAGGCTTGGCGTCACTTCAGTCAAACTCGTACTGATATCTTTCTTTAAACGCCACCTTAACTATGCATGGCTCCTGCAAGGAGGGTAGCTGAGCCATTTAGTGCTCAGCTAGCATGCGCAGACTTCTCTGTCAAGATGAGGACTTCGGCATGGTTCCTTTGATAAAATCGATACACAGGACCTCTCGAGTAGACCGCTTGCCAAATTATCCATACTCTGCACTTACTTCCTGAGGAGAGGTTTCAACCACCTTTTCTTATCTTCATTAACTCCAGGTGAAAACCAGTGTCGGGGTCAGATCATATGGTGCATGGAGATCACGATCATCCCCTCTGTAATTGGACTCGGTGCCTAGGCCTTCTTTACACAGCTCCCTTCTTTCTCCAAGTGACCACGGGCTGTGACCACGGTGCTTTTGGCGTTCGCGAATGGGAAGGAGCTAATCAATGCATTTAGAAATTGCGATGAGCGAAACGTCGAGGCGGCTCAATCTGGTGCCACGTGTCCTTCTGAGATCTCACGGTCCTGAACTTACCTAACGCTGTTGTGGGCCCGGGTCTGGGATTATCCTGACATCTCGCGCATCGGAACATAACATAGCTTCTTTTTGCGCCTTGGAGTCCCGATAGGTGAAACGCCAAGATGGCTCAGTTCGCCGCCAGGTTCCCCCTTTTGGAAGGACGAATGACAGTGTTTCATGCTATCGCGGGCCCTAGTTTCGGCTCTTTCAGCACTGTCGGGGTTCGGGGTTTCGCGATGTTCAAAGACACAAGACTTTCACTCCACGAACTCCTGAATGCCGAAACCTCGATGCGGCCAGATCTTGCGCCACGCGTCCTTAGGATGAACGGCCCAGAAAGTATGCGCTATTATAAAAGGGGTTGTCCCCCTTTACAGGCTCACTTGATATGACCCGAGCCTAAGACCGTGGGCTTGGCGCCAAGGTGCTTTCGGCGTTTCACCAATTGACGATTTGAACTGCAATAAACGAACACCTCCTTGACTCCCGAAACCCCGATAGCGATACGCCGACTGGTATCCAACCGTCTCAATTGAATCGGACGCCCCAGATCTATCCTGAATTTTGGGAGTTGTCACTTGTGCTAAATCTGTAGGTGGATCTTGGCCGCCGACAGAAAAACTTTTCCCGCTCACTTGACTCGTCACTAAAAGGATTCTCTCGTGCTGTGCTTGGGTGCTTCCTGTGCAATCTGCAGACCCGGGTTCTTTTGCGCCCAAGACAAAAATAATCGCTAACATAACTAATAGCTCTGATGCCAATTTGTAACATCCCTAGCAACCTAGGCTAGACCATGTCACCAACCTCAAATTTTGTATCCCTGACTGAACATAATGTAACAACACCCAACATACTAATAAGCAATGCTACTCTGAAAATCGACTGCATAGATTCTATACTACACACTACTCTATGTAGTATCACTTGAAGTAACACTCTCATCATCAATTTGAATCATGCCACACTAAATGTCTTCTTTATACATAACTTAAAACATAACTAAAGTAATTAAAAACTAATGTGCACAAACATATTGATTACACAACATTATTATGCATGCAACCATCCTAGCGTCACAATCCAAATCTACTTTCCTTATGTGTGGGGTCTATTTCCCTGTACGCATATATGAGTTCCAACCTCATGTGAACATAGGCTACTTTCCTACACACTCGACCATTCAAACCTTGCCTTGGAGACTCACGACCAATATCAAAGGATAAATTAACAAGAAAGACTATCAACATTTGTCATACTCATGCACATTTGTAAATACAGGCTATAAACACCAGAGTTACATGTGCAAACATTATTAAACAAAATAACAATAGTTACTTATATGAAACAATATACAATAATTAACCCATATAAAACACATATAAATGAGCACACGGAAAATGGTACAAACACATAAAGACACTTATATTTTATGAAAGTAACCAGCTACACGCAAAACTTAGATGTTCCTCCTATCCATAGACTTTGTTGCTCATATACTTTCAGTGACATGTCACTCCTAAGCTGGGACTTAACTCCACTAGATAAAAATGGTTCCTATTGACAGACTAAGGTATGCTACTCAACATAAATGATTAGTCCAAGGTTCCACTACTGTAACAAGTCTATAGTCTCTCATTCCCCATGCACCTGTCACACCCAGGGAAGTGTGCCGCTTCTCTTCTCAACATTCCCTCAAATGCCCCACTTATCTTACGGGGCTCAACAATAGGACAGACATGAATTTATGAGCCCTGCAACTAATTCCCAGCGCACAAGGGAACAATTCCCATCAAAAATCTCACCTGGAGAGTCTGTTCATGGGCCTCACAACCCACCTCTTCAACAAAAAATATCTCACCCAGATAGACTTCTCACAGGCCTGAAAACCCGCCTCTTTGACATCATAACTCTAAATACAAAACATAAATCCCTTATAAAATTATCTGCAGATAAGGCAATAGTCAGATTCTTCAGACAGTCCAGCCCCTTCTGAATACCAGATAAATGAATAATCCTAGAAAGAATGAAATCTCTCTTGAAATACACTAAGGAAAACAATATATATTGAAATACTTAAACTTGACACTTTTCACCTTCATAAGTAGCTTTAGACACTTGGTGACTCGTTCGCAGCCCTCTAAAACTTATGATAAAATAATTATCCATAACATTACACTTTTCGGGAAATATTATAAAATATTCCCTAAGACTTAAGTTTCCACCCTTTTCCCTTTTTCGGTGGAGTTATCCCACCATCTATTTTCGTCCAATCTCTTTGTGAAAAATGATGTCATAATATTAATAATTCTGATTACATTTAGATGGATAGGTGCATTTTCCTATTCGTGTTCTGACTCACCAACCTCATAACCACACTGACTCTCTGGTATCAATACATATACATCCATATACACACACACACATATATAAACCATCTTGATACTCTCCTCGAGGTAATTCACTCACACTTAATCAAGTGAACACAACACTGTAAAATGTTTGCACTTAATCAAGTGTGCACAACACTCTGAAATGTGCACACCCTTCCACTGATAACAATTCTTCGTGCACTACTCAGGTGCATGAAAAACTAAACTTGGTGCCCATGGATCACTAACCTAAATGAACAATTACAGTTACAATTGATACCATGACTAACCATCCTATATGTACAATTACAAAGGGTTCACATCAGGGACATTATAGCCTCTGGTTTTTTGAATTGTTTATTATTAGTAAAAAATGATTTTCACTAGAATAAATACTACTGAAGTATTTAAGGGAGAATTACTTTTACCCAATCAAGTTCATTCATTCTAGATCCTTCAAAATAACTTGATTATGTGAAATTGTTTTACTGAACACATTCTTCTTTTGAATGATTGAGTTCATACACAAGTTGGAGAATGATTATATGTTTCCTCTCATCCATAGTCACATGATGATGCAAGGCACTATTGACAACCCCTCTCGGTCCTCTGCCTTTTGTCTTGGCTGGGTGTTATTCATATAGCATGATTGTATCTTAGGATGGTCTGTATGATGTCTTGCTACTCTTTCACATGATTCAATGCTAACAGAGAGGATACATTATCTCCTTCGTGAAAACAAAAGAAGATCCTCACATGTCAGTAGCCATTATGGTTGATTGGTCCCTCTTAGGGGAAGAATCCACACAAGAATATCATCTTCCATGACACCTCGCATCAGAGAAATGTTTTTATAGAGGGTAAACTTCTCACATGTTGGTTTTTTCTTCCTCTTGATGATATCTCTCATAAGATTTTGACATGTATCTAGGGAGGTTGTTAGTGGGGGGAATAATATTTTATGTTTGAGTAGAGTGCCTTGTGCTCTAAAGATCATTTGTGTATATGTGCAGATAGACAATGATTTCAATCCTTCATCAACTATACTTGGGAGTGATGATTGAAAATTATGCTCATACAATAGGCCACCTATCTTGTCATGGGGATATCTAACTCATGATATGATACGGAGTGACAAAGTCAATATACAAAATAAAACCTATTAAAACTTGTTTTTCATGTGATTTGGTGCCATGTGTCATATTCACCTTGGATTATACTTTGAAATTTTGAAAAGGGAGTGAAAATTTGAGTGACATCATTGATTATGTCGGCATCGACCCATAGAAATGTGTTATCATTATATTGGTCCATGGTGACTTCTATGTCGCACAGAAGAAACTTACACATCATCAGGATCAATATGTTGTTCTGCGCCTTCGGTGTCCTTTGGTGGGTCCCCCTCATCCCTCATTTTACACACCGTCGAGTCAACCCCCTTTTTTTAAATGCCATGAGAGTTGGTCCCTTTGTTTCTAACACATCCAAATTAGGTTTTATGTCCTCATAAATTTCCCCATTGAAGGAAAAATTGAATCCTATAATAACATCGGCTCTAGAGGGGATAGCAGATCTCTGTCATCTATTGAGAATTGTAGAGCAAGTTCCTTCTTTGTTAGGTTATGGAGTCTATCTCAAAATAACCCATACCTGAAAATTTATTTGATATATGAAACAAAAGTGTTTAAGAACTTATGTATTAGCAACCTACCTACTTTTGAACATGTAATAGAAAGGTGAATGAAGAAAAATTGAATAATCTTGAGAAACATGAAACTAAATTATTTACTTACAAGGTGATAAATTTTGCAGTGTTGAGTACTACAGAAAGTTCTTGAGGAACCTCCAATTTACAGGAGCCCCAAGAAATTCTCCATCCAGGTGATCCAATTCAAAGGTTTTTTTTTCCTTCACTGCAGAAACTTGGAAAGGTATAAGCCGTAGATTGTCAAATTTCCCATGCTTCCATTTAGGCTCTCTTCTAACATCCCATTTCAAGATTATATATCCTATCATGAAGTTTCTCTCTTTGGTCATTTTTTCAAATATCTCATTCATCCTTTCCTAATGGTTTCAAGATTTGATATGCACTTATTCCCTTGTCTGATGGACTTCATTAAATTGACATATCCTTCCTTTCATCTCATATGAATCTACCTCTTCATTTTGTAGTAGTTTCATGTTAGGAACCTTACCTCCCTCACCCCTCACGTAGGTAGAATATTATGTTTTCTATGTAATAAAGGATGACATTAGTAAATAAATCCTATATAATAATGTGAACAAGTCAATGTAAGAAGACTTAATATAATGTTTCGCTTCTAGAAATATGTTCCTCTAAAATGATCTTTAGAAGATAGAATTAGCATAAACAGAAGTAGAATGCATGGGGAGGTATTTTATTGATAATTATTGTAATAGAGATATTCTCTACTGAAGTTTTCCCCCTCAAAGAGGCAAGTGAACTTGAATTTCTATCAATAAAGGTACCATTTTCGGTGTTGTGGTTCTCTATGTTTTGTTGTTCCATTGGTATTTGCTGAAATACTTATGTTTTTTGCTTATTATAATACATTTGGTACCTAACATTTCATAACATGAAGGATAAGAAGAATAGGAAATATGGCCTCCAATCCATATACAAACTAAAAATGGGAAGTTCCAATGGACCTTTTTTTTACTAACTCTGTCTGCCCAAACTTCATACTTCAAGTGAGAATTCCATGCCTTTTTATTTTGTGAAAACATCTTCTTGATAGTGTCGATCAAGATTTTATTTGAGGATTCAACTAAACCATTCCCTTGTGGGTAGTAGGTAGTTGAGTTTCTATTCTCTTTGTTATAATTTTTACAGAATTGAACCATTTTGGCACACTTAAAGGATAGGGAAATATCAATGATAATATTCCTTTGGCATCCAAACCAAACCAAGATATTCTCTTCAAGGAATTTGATGATAATTGTGTATGTTGATGCCCTTGTGGGAATGGATTCTACCCATTTTGTGAAATAATCAGTAGCTGTCAAAATAAATTTTCCTTTTCCACTTTAATTTTTATTGATCTCACCAATGAAGTCCAACCCCCACTAATGAAAAGGTGTCTCAATTATGATAAGCCCCAGTGGGAGTGGCAACATGGTTTTCTTCCTTGCAAACATTTGGCATTATAAACATGCTCTAAAAATAGAATTCAGATCAAAAAAAGGAGAGGGATAATAATTTACTTCTATGATCATCTTATAGGAAGTGTCTCTCCAAGCATGGTGGCGACTACATAATCCCTTTGTGAAATTCAGTGAATATGCCTTCAGTTTCTTCCTCAGTGATGCAATTGAGCAAGATGCCTCTTGATCTTTCCAAAAAATGTTTTCTCCCAAGATGAAATATTTGAAAGCCTTCAATTTGATGGATATAGACTTGGCCTTGTCCCATTCTGGTGGAAACATTATATTTTCTATATATAATATTATGTCCTTATACCAATCAAACTGGGATAATTTGGAGTTCACCTTCAGGGATGGTTCTTGTTTTTCATCCATTGTAGGTGTTTCTCCTATGTTCTCTGATGATAATACATTCATTCCTAGAGCTTTGCAATTTGATTCAGCCAACAACTTGGATATTATTTATCCCTTAACTAATTTTGTGGATTTGATATCCACATCATATTCCTGAATTTTAGTAATCCACTTCCCTCTCCTTCCTTCACTGTCAGTCTGTATGAGGATATATTCTATTTCACTGGTGGGAACATGAGCCAATATATTAGAGTGCATTACATAAACTATGAAGGTTTTCAAGGCATTCACCAAGGCATATGCATGTTTCTCCATTTTATTATATCTCAATTCAAAATCTCTCGATACCTTGTTGAAAAAGGCTATGGTATGATACTGAATTTATTCATTCTTTTGCAATAATACAACAACAATGGTATTTTTTGAGGAAAAAGAGAATATGAGGAATTCCTTATCATAATTAGGACTGACCAAGGCTACAGATTCTCCCAATACTTTTTTTACTTGGTGAAAATACCCCGTAGCTTCAGTAGTCCATTTGATTTAATGATATTTATTCAACATGCCAGTGATATTCTTCATCATTTCAACAAAATTTGGGATGAATCTTATGAGAAAATTAATTTCTCCCAAGAAGGAATGCACTTATTTATTATTTTTTGGTAAAACAATTTGTTTTATTGCCTCCACCCTTTCTGAATCTATCTAAACTCATTCTTTTTATACTATGGTGAAACTATGCACCCCAAAAGATTTTCTTCTTTCATGGAAAAATGGGAAGTCCTAGGATTCTAGGAAAAACTATATATTCTACATTTCACAAAAGTATTCCTTAGGTGTTTGATATGATCTTCATCAGTTTTTGAGAACACGGTAATGCCATCTAGATATATAACAGGAATTTTGTCCTTTTCTCCTACAAATCCTATTTGCACGACTCTTTGCAAGGTTTCCCCTAAATTTATCAAACCAAAAGGCATTTTGTCTTACATAAATGTTCCCCAAGGTGTTGTGAATGTTGTATTATCTCTATCATCCAAGGGCATTTCCACTTGATTATACCCTAACAAACCATCCATCATGGAGATTATATTTTATCCCACTACCTTTTGTAGTATGTGATCCATCTTAGGAAAAGGATAGTCATCTTTTAGTGATTATTTTTTCATATTTCTTAATTTCAGACACAACCTAATTTCTCCACTCTTCTTTCTCACTATAACCAAGTTGGCCAACCATTCAAAATCCATGAGAAGAATTATAATTTGAGACTCCAATAATTTCATCACTTCCTTGTCAATAGTAGGAAGCAAAATAGGATTGAATTGCATGAGTTTCTTCATGAAAGGTTTAGTACCAGGTTTCATAGGTATTCTTTGTTGTATAATATTGGTGTGATAAGTCTTCAAATCCTCATACTTCCATGCAAAAACATCCATATAATCCTTGAACAAAAATAGGTATTATAGCTTGCGCTCAACAGGATGTCTTTGGAAAACTTGATATACGTTGGTTCATCCTCTGTCCCTCTATTACAATCGTATATTCTTTCATCCTTTGGGAGGAAATATAGTTTTGTAGGAACATCATTTCTATCAAAGAGTTGTTCCAAAGGTACCAAACCCTTTGGAATAAAATTATTCTTCAGATGTAGGACTTTATGTTTATTCATATTATTTTTAAACTTAGGGAGTTCTTCAACTTTTCCTCCAACCATGTCTTCAATCTACCAATACTAATCTTAATCCATGTGGGAATTTTCAAACTCATCTATTACTTCCATGAATTTCTTTATTTGTTGATCGTGTTCAAATACTTTCCAATAGTTGATATTATCGGGAATAAATGGTTTGTATCTCATCTCATTTTCATACTTGACCTAAGGTATGGTTGGTGGTTTGAAGTATTTTCTTACAATACTAGGGAATCTTCTTGTCGGTTGAACTCTCTGAGGAAATTAATGATTTTAAAGGCTTCTAAAAATTGTTTATCAAGTCCCAAACCTGATTTCTTTATGACCTCATCCTTGTGTTCCTTGTTTGATATAGGTCATTGACCTATTGAACCACTAATTATGAATCTACAAACACTTCCAACTTAGTAAATTGCATCTTCCTTCCAGCCTCCAAACCTAGGATCAGAGCTTCATATTCAACTACATTATTAGTGGCTTTAAACTCCATCTTGTAAAACAAACAGATTTATTTCTTAGCAGGAGAAATTGGCACTACTCTAGCTCCCACATTTTCTTCTGAATATGCCCCATTGAAGTACATCTTCCATACACCATCGTATTTTGCAAGAGCATTTGAAGGAAAATATACAAGTATAGGGGTTTCACTATGTTCTTCATTCACAGATAGAATACAAAATCATGGGTCTTCATCAACAACATAAATGGGATTATTTATATGGTTATTTTGGTCACTAGCCACATAGGAAAATTATGTCTCCCTATACAATCTTCTATTTTCCCATCCAAATACTAATACTATGACATATGTCATATCCATTTGCATGGTGCCTCCTAGTTTTCTAATCATTTTCTTGACAACAACATGCCATAGTTAGCAGGCACATCAGCCACCACCACATCCATCATAATGCTTTTCACAAGTAATTGGGTCATGTTTTCCACCATTTCTTTGATTAGGCCATCACAGTTAATGTTTCTAGAATCAAAGGAGCACATGTCATGATATGGAAAAGTTATCTCTAATGCCAAATTCTCCATAACGACTTTGGTCATGAGGTTGTGTGAGGCTCCAAAGTATAGCATGCAATTATGAAACATTTTATCATGAATATTTAGTGTCATATAAAAAGGGGAAATCTATGGAATGAAGGCTATTCTTCATTTTCATCTAGAAATTCCTATGATGAAGACTTTACAAGAGATTCAAGAAGCACCTAATGACATGCAACGAAGGGTAAATAAAATAATTCAGGTCCAACAAACGAGAGATAAAGTTACTAGCAAGTTACATGGATATCAAGAAAAGATGAAATATTTGTTTGACAGTAAGACCAAAGATTGGACATTCTTGTCTCAGGACCTAGTTTTGAAGTGGGATAAACATAGAGAAGATTTGAGTAAACATGACAATTTGGATAACTTATGGTTAGGTCTTTTTGCGATCGATGTTGTTGAAGAGCACAATTCTTTGTCATTAAGAAATTTACAAGGTGAAAATATCAATGTTCTTGTCAGTGGGGTTATCTTAAACATTTCTTCAATTATTGAAAATCCATGTTCACTACACTAAATTGTAAATATACATTTTAATTTTACAAAAAACCTCGCATAATTCCTTTCTATTAAATTATTATTTGAAAAGATTAATATATATATATACATATATATATATATAACAAAACAAAATATAATGTATATACTTTATATGGCAGTCACGTATATTTGGATATATATTTTCCTTTGTTTTTGGTTTTTTAAAAACAAATTGAAATAACAACGTAATTTAGAATATATGATCAGAGCTATTATAAAATCATTTACAACCAACCATATGTGATGGTTGTAGTGAGTTATGCAGCATGGAAAGTGTATATATACCATATATAATGACATGTTGATTTTATTGAATTTTTTAGATATCTATAAACAAGTGTGTTGCTTTATATATATATATATATATATATATAATGACATGTTTGATTTTATTGAATTTTGTGAATATTATACATAACATATAAGATAACATATAAGTGTTGTAATCCTATATTTCATTGGTTTTGTTCTATCACTTCATTTATACACAAGATAATCTCCAAGAGCTAGTGCATTGGAAATTCTAGAAGATTGAGGGGTAGAAGTAGTGGCTTGTGGTGTGTTGTAATTAAATTTAACAAGTGATTCCTTTATGAAAGAAAGTCCATCTTTTCTTCTTTTATTACTTAATTGGGTTCTTTAATTTTTTTTTTATTCAATTATTAACTTTTTATTAAAAAAAAAATTAAAACTCTAAATATTTAATTTTCCAAGTTAACCAAACTCATATCTAGCCATCCTTTAAATAATGAAATAAACGATCACGATTAAATCTTCTGTATTAAGTTCCAATCACGTTAATTGCACATTTTGTACCCGACAAATGTAACAATCCCAAATTAACGAGATCGACGACTCCTCATTTCTTTCGGAAGTGAAGTTACCTGCACTTTAATCAATTATGGGATACTCGAAAGATCTAATGGTTCTAACACCGTCAAGATCGACGACCCTAATTAAATTCTGGCCTAAACTTAACCACTAGTTAATGGATACTTACACATCTGAAAAATCTAACGGCTATGCAATGTTTAATCTAATGGTGCAAATTATTTTCAAAATTTAACTTCTGTAGACATTAAAAGATTTTGTAATATATAAACTAATTAGATATCGACACCTGGATTCCACTTACTATTTATGGTTTATTACAATTGTTCATTGAAATCTCACACATTCACACCTTAAATTCCATTGTGCATGCATTGATCATTAAAACAATACTAATTATGTAAAGGTGGCAGATTAGGTTATTTTTCACTTGGAAGAGTTTGTGAGAAGAGATATGACACTGGTAAAAGCTTATGCTCACCATTTATACCAAGGAAAGGTAAGAAATCAAAACCCATGAGTATTTTTCAATTTTAAATCTCATACACTAAAAGAAAGAACATAATGTGTGCTAGAAAGAAAAATATTTCATAAGAATGATCAAGAGAGGATAATCCATTCGTTAGTGATGTTTTAGCCGATTTTTATGATGAAAATGAGTCTTGAATCGTCTGTTCAAGTCACAAATCTTATTAACATTATAGAAAATTATAAACATTCATGGCTATATAAAAGTCATATCTTTGAAACTCCCATTCCTTGAGTTTATAGCAACCCCGACCTTGTCTAGATTTTCGGAAAACATTATAATGCAAAGACTTATTTTATTGATTCATCTGATGGTCCGAGGAATATCTATTTGATATCCCTAGAAAACATAGAAAAAATGTTGAATTTATCTGTGGGTAATTGTCCTATATTAGAGCTTGACCTATTAAAAAAGTTTGAAGGTTGGTCAATGGAAAAAAGGAACACAATTATACAAAAGTTTACTATTGATCGTTCATACACTTTCACTAAGTTTATGATTAAGGCATAATTATGTTTTCGCATGGCCAAAATTATGGTATTCGCCATAGCTTCTATCATTGCATATGTTGATGATATCTAAATTGATGAAGTTAATTTAGTTATTATGGATGAGATTACATATGATGAAAAAGGGTCTAAATTTGACTATGCAAGCTTTCTTACTCATGATATTCATTTTCAATTAGCATCATTTGAAGGATTGAAATCATTTAGGTATCAATCTTATCTTTTCTTTCTAGTGTTATTTTATCAATTATAATTTTATGAAAAGAGAGGTATTTGAAAGAGAGGTATTTGATTGGTTAAGAAAGACAAAGATGGAAATGAACTTCTTGTCACCAAATGGAGTTCTATTTTAACAGATTCAGAAGTCGAAGATGGATTTATACATTTTTACAATGAATTTCTATTAAATACATATGACCTTCTCATGGGACATGAACCTCCCAGGATGCCCATTTCTTATCAAAAAAATTTACAATTACACCCTTCTTTGAGAGTAGGTGATTGGTTCCTTTTCAAGGAACTCATTGTGATTAAAATTTATGGATTTGAATTAGAGCCTTATCAATTACCCATTTATGTTTCTCCTAGATTGTTTGCCTTAGAATATTCTAGACACAGATTAATGACTGATCAATTGCATTTTGTCTCAAAGAACAAAAAAAATATTTCACCTTACCTGCAAAAGTTTCCTATTTTCTTATTAAAAATAAGTCAACCATTGATCATATAAATAAAATGTTGATTTCCTACAACTTGAAAAAGGATATATCATGGAAATTTGATCCCTATCATATTATCTCTTAACAACGTAAGAATTTTGGATTACATGTTTATCAACATTGTCCAACTACTACAATTGAAATGTCAATGAACAACAACACATGGAAATAGATGCAACATATTTTTATTATGCAAAATTCAATAATCAAGACCAAAACAGAAACAAAATTGCAAGTAAAGGTCGCAGTAAAAACCGAAACAAAGATTCATTCTACTGACCCTGAATGTATGATCAGAGGCGATAAATAGATAGAAAACATTAATTAGATAAGGGATGATATTTCAAGAATGATAGTGGGAGAAAAAAAATTTGATATTCCAAAGCATAGGGAAATTAAACATATAAAATTTCCAGAAACAATGAATGAGGAGACTAAAGAAGTATAGAAACATATTTTAGAACATATTACTTCTCTTCTTGGAGAATTGTAGAAAAAAAAATCAGAAGGTCCCCTGGTCATGGTTTCTTCAAGTTTACCACTAAAACCTGAACATAATTTATCCTTAGTCGTTAAGTATAGTACCTTGATTGATAGCCAAGAATTGTTAGGGCCAAGATTCATAACTTCAACTGATGTGAAAAATAAACAATGTAATCTTCTAGTTATGCAACCATAGACAAACAAAGGAACTGTACTAACAAAATACAAGACTACATTAGTGGGAGTAGATCTAATTCATGTTAATGACTTTGATTTAGTTGAATGGAATAAATAGACTGGTGAGATTATGGCGAGAAGAATGATTCAATCGTCATTGAATGTTA
The DNA here is from genome assembly GCA_010110895.2 of Picea sitchensis. Lineage (NCBI taxonomy): Eukaryota > Viridiplantae > Streptophyta > Pinopsida > Pinales > Pinaceae > Picea > Picea sitchensis. The sequence goes on from SNQJ01S0046871.1 coordinate 167,719, forward strand.
GAAAGCTACAACATGTAGTTATTAAACTATCTCAACAATTAGGTAATGATAAAACAATCAATAAAATCAAAGAAAATAAATTTATGGAATTGGAAGGAAATATTGCATCCATAACTGATGGAAATAGAGAAGCCACAAATTTCAAAGCCATTCTAGATGAAAAACGAGATAAGAAGTCTAAAAGATCGCTTGAAAATTCATCATTTTCAACTAAYAGAATCTAAAGAATTAATTCAATCGTATAAAGAGAAGGAAAAATTCAACTTAGAGTTTGAAGGAAAACGTCACAACTCTCAACAAAGAAATCACTAAGTTGAAATTAGAGAAAGAGAGTATTTCGAAGAATGTTTCTGGAAAAGTGAATAAAGGAAGTTAGGTTCATGATTCTTTATTCATGTCACCCAAAGTTATTTCAAGTTCAGCCACATAATCAAAAGAAAATAATCAACAAAAGGAAAAGAACGTAGCCAAACTTGAAGAACACTTGGAAAGGAATATTCATAAAATAAATATTCTAATTAAAGAAAAAGAAAGCCTAGGAAATATTTTCGAAGATACATTAGAACAAGTTGTTATTACACAACATTTATTTGAATCCAAACAATTATTATGGGATCTGATTATCCAAGTCATTGAATAGTTCAAGACCCACTTGGAAATATATCATCTCTGTGAAACAATAACCATTAAAAAAATGTACAATTAGATATCATCAATCAACTATCTGATATTGAAAAGAAGATACCTTAGGAAGAAAGGATTATTGATTTTATCAATTCTCTTTTTGATCAAGAATTAAAAGACTCTAGAGTGACAGATAGATTTGATAATGTATTAAATGTCATAAATGTCATAGAAAAAGGTTAGTTGTTCAAAGCATTGGTTACAAAGGTTGAATAAGTTCATCATGTGATAGTTAAATTTAAAAGAAAATTTAGAAAGATTAGAAATCTTGTCTACCTGTCTCCCTGGTCAATTGATCATTGGATTGAGTCTAAGGAATCCTACACATATATGTTGGTTTCTTGTAGATATGATATGCAATTCAACATCGATGAAAATGAAGTATTATCTGGGAAAACTATTGTTAACTCTTTGAGAAAATATTTTACTATTCTGTCGATGCTCACTAATTTTCTAATTAGTCAACCTGCCAGTCCTTATTATTTGTCCAAAAAACTTGAAGTTTTATACACAAATATGTTGAGACAACCATTTCCCTTAAATGTTGAATGCAACGAAATCCTTAGATTCAAGGTCATTTCGATGAATATCCATCACAAAATGATTATTCAAACAAACGAAGAGAAAGAAACTACTAAAGTAGTTCCTAATGTTGTTGAGACAAGTCATCAAAGTCAAAGAGGAGAGAAACAAAAGGGAAATAATATTATCATTAGGGAACTGAAAACTATACAATTACCTTTAATTAAGAAGAGTCAAGTCGGTTTAAATATGAGAAGAAAAAAATAGTTTTTAATTTTAATTTTATTTAATTTTAAAGTTAGTTTCAAGACAGTTATTTGACATGTTTTTTTTTGTAAATAAAAAGAAGGTCCTTGTATTAATATCGAATATTATCTATACAATGCCAAGTGTAAGCCACCTATTCTGCCACAAAAGGGAAACTAGAACATGTGGCTTCCATTAAAGACTCAGAGTTTGACAGGTTACCACGTGAGCTAAAACTGTATGAAAAAAAACGAATGAACAAAACTGTATGACCAAATTGTATGAACAAAACTATATGAAAAAAATGGAATTGGTCATTATGACCATCTAGTATGCACCAAGAGGAATAAANTTATCTATACAATGCCAAGTGTAAGCCACCTATTCTGCCACAAAAGGGAAACTAGAACATGTGGCTTCCATTAAAGACTCAGAGTTTGACAGGTTACCACGTGAGCTAAAACTGTATGAAAAAAAACGAATGAACAAAACTGTATGACCAAATTGTATGAACAAAACTATATGAACAAAATGGAATTGGTCATTATGACCATCTAGTATGCACCAAGAGGAATAAAAAAACATTATCCTGCAACGAGAGAAAACAAAGAACAGAAACCTGGAGGATTTACTCCAGATGCGATCTCGGGCGGCCATGGATGTTGTAGATAGGGGTGTACTTCTGGCCACACATTGGGTATCGAGTTTGTGCAGGAGCGTCCTCTAATGCATCGATCAAAATGTCTAGTATTTGACCGAGGATGCGTTGTGAGTGAAGTTGATCATCTTTCTTTTGCCGGATTTCAAAGATAAGTTGAAGGTTCTCCTTCGAGAGTTGATTTGCACAGAGTAGAGGTCGCTCCACTTCCTTTTCCTTGCTAGCGATCACCATGTGCTCCTCCACTTTCCAACTTGGGGGGATTTCCTCCTCCACCATGAAAATACCATCGCCATACATCGGGTCCTGTGGATTTGTTTTTTGGGGGACAAGAGGACTAGTGGGAAAAGGAGTGTGCTCGCTCGAAGGAGGAACTTCCTCTTTAACTGGGAAATTTCCATGGATGGAGTGTGGGGGTGATGAAGAAGGTTCTGACGGTCCCTAGCTATTATTCTTGGGGCCAAAGATGTGAGAAGAAATGAGAAACAATTGGAAGGGGGTAAGTTTGTCACACTTGGAGAGGGTATTGTAGTAAAATAAGCCTCTTCTTGACTTCCCCCTTTCTCTTGTCATGGTGGAAATAATGCAGATGCTGGTTTGCGGTGGAGTGAAGGCGAAGGACGAAGGCGAAGCCGAAGCACAGGTGAAAAAGAAAAGGGAAATGCAGAGAGATCTCCTATGAGAGTCAAGGGATAGAAGTGGAGTAGTGTAAGGGTAAGGAGAGAATTCCCTTGAGAGATAAATGGAGCAAATGCAGTTGCAGAGGGAAAAGGTGAGAAAATTCTTAGAAGAGCCAATTAGCAGGAGAAAATGTAGACGGGGAATGAATACGTTCACCAGGGTGATTTCCTGCCTAGTACATCGTGAATTGACAGAAAGGCTAGCCATAAGAGTTAAGGTGATGGCCTTCGTAGGCCTGGTACACCTAGTTTGGCTTGTGTGAGGGGTCATTAAACCTGTAAGGTTGTCTAGGTGCATTACCATTACTATCTACGATGTGCGAGCCATTCTGTAGTTATGAGCGTAGGGATGGAGGCTGGGGTTAATAACTCCCCTGGCTGCCCCATTCCATCTATCCTATGACATTGACTAGGTGGCACCCCATCCGAGGGGGGGGGGCGGGAAGTCTAGTTGGGCCAACTCCATGCATTGGATCCATAGTGGTGAACATGGGGACTGCCTTGTGTCGATGAAAATGACAAGTTGAGTGGAGTCAACACCTGCATTGGCTAATTTTTTTGCTACTTTTTTTTCACTTCACCTTATGTGAGAGGTGGTGAGAGTTGCAGAGGGCCTAAAAAGTTCCTTTAGACTATTTCTAGGAGACACCAATTGGGGGTGATTTTTTCCAGGTCTTTTCCATTTATGATTTTGGTGGCTATATCAATGATAACTCTCGAATCTCCTTCTATGAATAGGCAAGTGAAATTGTGGTCAAGATCCATTTGGATTCCTTTGATGAGACCCCATATTTTCATTGAATTGTTGGTTTCACACCCCAGATTTTCTACAATGAGGAATTGAATTTGTCATGTTTTGTTCCTTATGACTTCTCCATATATTGAGTTTCCTAGATTTCTCTTAGAGGCACCATCGAAATTAACTTCGTG
>SNQJ01S0046873.1:0-15438 GCA_010110895.2 Picea sitchensis
GTTAGATTAGATTGTTTTCTGTTTTGTTTTTCTGCTTTCTATTAACACTCTTGCTGCTATAGATGTTCTGCCTTGGTGAACCCTGCAAGGCATGCAGAGCGGTCTCTATTTTGCTCATCTGCTGACAGATTGACCGAGAACAATCCTCATCACTTTCCTTCAGGTGAATATTGCAAACACTTACCTTTGTTTTCATGGAAGTTTGGAGTATTGACTAAGGATCACTTGGCTGATTTTTTAAAAGTCGTGGATGACTATGAGGTGGAATATGAGGATGTCATGATGAGGATTCTTGTGCAAACCCTTGAGGGGTGTGCATTAATATGGTACAAATCCGTTCATGATGCCTTCTTTGATGGATGCAGGGATTCATTCCAATAGAAGTTCATAGAAAGATGGGTGGATAAACATGATAAATATTTCTTACTTAAATCTTTTGCTAATCTTAAAAATAATGAGACTGAGACGGTGACTAAGTTTAATGCCCTTTTTTTTAATACTTATTATAGAATTTATACTATTGTAAGGCCTAATGATGTTATGGCTTTGATGTACTATATTGACACATGATGGAATTTTTGGTATTTTTCTCCGAGATAAAGATCCTCAAAATATGGAGGAGGCCCAAGTTGTGGCTATCATGTTATAAAGACATATCCTTACAGCCTATAAGTTTCCTTCAATCCATGTTCCTAACCAACAAGTGAAGTTTATGCTATTGAATTATATTCAACTATCAATTGTTACAAGAGCGCAATAATTCCTTGTTATTGAAGAAGAACAACAAATTGCACATTATCAAGTTCCTAGAGATGAAAAATATGATGATGACTCATTCTTGGATGATCAAGAACCAATAGTTGAACCACTTGATTCATATGCAGAGTTCCATGAAGAAGAATATGAAGAGTGTGTGTTCAAGTGTGGTCATTGGTTCATTCCAACGATGATGATAAATTTAAAGAGGAAGAACCACAAGTCAACTATACATAATTCAATCAAAAAGAGACTTCTTCCTTGCCTATCCCAATAGTCGTTCAAGGACAATTTGATCAACTACCATTGCAACAGGGGGATAAAATTTTGGTTCAACCAGAAGATGATATTCCTTACAATTTTCGTATGATCCCACATTCATATTTTGTTCTTCAAGAGGATCCTTTCACTGATCAATGCTTGGATATCTAGGTTCATCATGATCCAGTTGGGTTTAGAATGATGGAGGCGTTTTAGCAGGTAGATTATAAGGGTTTTGACTCTCATTATTTCATGTTCATTATTATTAAAGTACCACGTTCCAAATTCCAACCAATACCCTTCAGTTATTCCTTCAGTAGCAAGTACATTAAGGTATATTTCTGGCTTATGAGATTTTATGATTGGTTGCACTGGAAGGTTGATTGTGTTGATATTTCATTTCTAACTGATCACTTATCTGCATGGTTACATTGGTCACATGTATGTTGATTAATCATGCCATCTTTGACTAACCTCCATGAAACAAAGGAGGTGAAATTTTTGGGTTTTTGGGTATTACAGTCCATTTATTGTTTTTATTTTTTACTCATTTTTATGCTTTAGGACAACAAGTTAACCCTTTAGATTTTTCTTTCAAGTTATCCTCTTTTATCCCTAGGGTAAGAGTCATTGATTTTTTCCTTATTACATAAGCATGTGGTCGTGTCTTATGGAGTAAATAGAACCTCACAAGAGGTTGGTATTAGTCTCCTAGTAATTGATGTCTGGTTTTTGAAACTTTAGGTGAAATCTCTGAATGTCTTATCATATGTTTGATGAGTCTTTCTTTCATATTATTTTTAGAGTGATCCTAGATGAGGGGATATTTTTTCATATTCTAAAGAATTGAGTCTATTAGGAAGGGTAGAGTTGAAGAGATATAGGAGAATCTTGAGTTGTCTTGTATTTTGTCTCTTCATTGCTTTCCATTGAGTCATCTGCTTTGAGTCAGTCACCCCCCTCATCCAATGGTAGGATCATGGTACCATACATCCTATATATTCTTGAGTTATCACTTTGTTGAGGGAATAGTTTTCATCATTTCTTTTCTTTTTAGCAGTTCATCCCACATCGACTCCAACACATTATCCATGGATGATCCAGAAGTTGAGCACCTTGATGGCCATTAGCCTCATTGGCAGTGATTTTCCATTCGACAAGGGTGATTATCATTGGGCCTTGATTGAATGATCCTTGTTAGTATTCAACTTCAGTACATATTTCATAGTGACAGGTTGTGCTTGTTCCTTAGGTCCCATTAGCAATATTGGTGGGTTCCTTCACGCTTGGAAGGATTTTACATTATTGACATCTAACTAATTGACTCTCTCCCATGTGTTGACTTCAAATAATTTTTCTGCGGGGAGGAGTGTACATGGTAGGTGGTAGTAGGTAGAAAATTTGGATGAGATATTTTTTTTTCATCTTGTCAGCATGAGGACCATGCGTAAATTTTACTCCATTTCCCAATGGATATGAATTTTGGGTTACAGGTCATCTTGACAGGCACATGGGTATATTGCTATGTTTCTCCATATTTTCTCATAGAGTATTATTCGTAGTTTTCAGACACAGAGATTCACAAGTTCTCGACATCCCATAGGGGAATCCCATCCTGTTGAGTCGTAATTGTTAACCCATGGATTTTTTTATGTGAAAATCCTGAGGGTTAAGATCCATCGTGTCCTATTTGACTGGAATTTATACATTTTTCCTAGATTTATCTTTGTGTGAGCCAGGGTTGGTTCCAATATAAGAAGATGTATAAAATCAGTTTAATGGTGTTCCTTGCTTAAGAGACAGGAGTTTGAAAAATCCTTCATGGAGAGAGAGAGATGTTTATTTTTAGCATATTCCCTACTAGTTAGGAGAAATATATCGAAGGTCCACATGCCATTTTTGATCCCATATTCATATTTCTTGTGATCTCATGATTCAAATGAGACTTTTCCAGACGACATGTGAGCAACTTATTATTTACAGAAATTTGAGATCTAGGGTTCATATGATGATTTTGAGCACATATTTGGGTTCCTTTTATAAAATCTAATCCAATGAGACCATTTTTATTTCCATGCAAGATGTTTCTATTTTGAGCAGTGCCTATTTTTAGGCATACTATTTTTGGCATGGTTCTTCTCACTACTACACATTGGAAAAGTTGTGACGATCTAATTGTGACGTTATGGGAAAAATTGTGACGATCTAATTGCGACGTTATGGAAAATATTGGCCATACTGCCGAACATAGAGGAAATTTTAATTTTTTTTCTCCATACTGCCCGATATCATCACACTTAAAACATACTTTTCAAAACATCGCAATAGAGACGACGTTCAGAAGATGTCTCTCTTGAGACAAAATCAAATGTTCATCGCACTTGTGATGGTGTGGACATTAGGTTTTCTCCCCCCAATGGTCACCCACTATTTGACAAATTCAACATTGACTTGGTCAACAATCATCGCAATTACGACATTCTGTGCGTCGCACTTGCGACGGTGTAGACACTAGGTTTTCCCCCCAAAATGGTCACCCACTATTTGACAAAGTCAACATTGACCTGGTCAACTGTTGTCAGAATTGCGACGTTATAAAATATATAAATATGTTTCATTTTATGGATGTTGCGACAAGTTTGCTATAACAACGATGGTTCAAAAAGGGTATAAGGTCTTCTTGGCGAACACAAAATAGGTTTCTTTTTCATATGTTACAATAGAAAAATATAATAGATATTCTATTATACACCACTCAATTTTATAAGAGAATTATCAGTATATGTCTGTGGGGAAGAATGTCAGAAAATATTAGAGGTGGGAAAAAAATTAAAGAGTGTGAAAAGGGTGACGGTAAATGTTATTTCCCTTGCAAAAATTGTTGTACTAGATGTCTCAAAAATGTTTTAATAACAACAACTAAAAAACATTGTAGAAAATGTGGGCACATGGACATGGGATCAAATGAATATTGTTCCATGGTAATTATATCTCTCTCTCTATATATATTAATTATCTGTTTTTAATTGATTGTATTCTCAAACTTTTATATTGTTTTATACATGCACTACATTTTTACGATTGTTTGTAATTATAAAGTTAGATTTCCCCCCTACCTTTCTGCAGAAAGCACCAAGTAGTAGCAGAAATGATGTAGTACAAGATTGTTGGATTACTGAGAGGGGGGTGTTGATGGGACCTAAATCCCCTGACTCAACAACAAGAACCAAACCCACCATCGAGGCCCAATTAGACTCTGTAGCGTTTGGAGTGGAATGGTTCTCCAGATCTTGCGATCTGGTTGAATTATCGATGGGCTTTGTGTTTCCTAGTGAAGGCTCTCCCTTTAGTTAGGAAAATTATTTTTCCATATTTCTCTTGGGTGGGGCTAGTATAAGAGATGAAAACCAGTATAAACCAACTTGACAAATAATAGGACATAAGTTTTAACTGGTGGGAAGAGGTCGAGCTTGGGATAACCCGCTTCTCAAACATGCAGAGAGTGATTCTATGCCACATGGCCTAGTACTAATACATTAACCAAATGAGCATCCAACTATTGTATGAGAAAACTAATTAATAGAAGAAAACACATACGTAATCAAGATCATGATAAAAAAAATAATTCATCTACCATAACATTCATCACATAACAACACAATGATTTATCTTTATCATTAAAGTAAAGAACATCAATACATTGCACCAGATAACTTGACAACATAATTAATTTCTCTTACTCGTTTACTGCATCATTCATGGAACAAGAAAGGAAATAATTCTTCTCCAAATCCAATCACATACATCTGATGAAAATAGCTTGTCTCTGGTCCAAAAGGACTTCTCAATTCACAACAGTCTCAAAATAATTATCAACAACCCAAAAAAACAGATTTCTTACAACAACCATCGACCTTTTGTTCATTGTTCGATCTCTCTATTTATAATATAAAATTTAACTGTAATTAACGACTAAATATAGTTTACGCCAAACAAAAATCGCCACGTGGCATGATCATGCAAAAAATTCTTTAACATTCCACTCGAGATGTCTCTTTAAAAGGGTGACTTCTTTCATATTTAGATCCGATAAACAAATCTTCACAGGTTTGGGCCCATGGGAACCAGTGCTGTTCCATAGGGGAAACATATACTCCTCTGATATCCACTGCATGCACTCAGTACTTCACCAAACTGAAGTTCAGCTGTTGTAGTATGACTCGAGCTCTGATCGGGTGTTCCACGAATTGTTGCACTAGCCCCGGTTTTGCATCGGTGACCTTTGCGCACTCTTCGATCCATAGCGAGTCTTGCTCGACATGTATCTTGAGCACACCACTCAGGTCAATAAATTCATTGGGGGTATCAAACTCAGGGAGATTGACATCCTTCATTACTTTATTAATTTTACCCCAACGTTTCTATCACTTCGCCCATTGCTGTTGGATTTCTCGGTGTGGGTCCTGGGACATCTTAGCCCAGTAATCGACAGATTTCTTCATGTGGTCGAGGCTTCTTTTTCTTACTAGCCAAATGCCATGTCTTTCTTGTTCTCGATCCTGCTGAATAGCCTCAATATATTCGAGTCTTTCCACCGCTTGCTATGCCTTTTCATGCCATCGATCCATCTCCTTACATGTTGCGAGTGCCATGAGAGTGTCTTCTTGGAACTCAGCTATGTTCATGGTCAATATGTGCCTTTATTTCTTGAACTCGCTGTAAACTCCATTGAACTGACTTCTCAGATACATAGTGGTCTGCGTAGCACTTTTGTAGTACTCGACCAAATGACGAACATGTTCAAGCTCCTTTAGGGTGGTGGCTAATTCCTTTTCATCCCTCCTAGCTCTATCTTGGGTGGAATCAGAGAGGGTTCTTCCCATGCCAATCAGTTCAGATGCACGAGCATCTGTTGTGTTGATTAAGCTCTCCTCTGTGGTTACTAAGATGGAGCGATCCAAGGTGATCCTTCTCTTTTTTTCCGTCCTTTGAAAAATGGCCTTTCTCTTTTGATCATAGGAGACCGTGTAGATGTTTGCTACCTCGTCTACCAGGTCTGGTATCTGCTGGTCACCTCATGTGAGGTTGTTTCCCAGGATTCCCGTGGTGTATATTTGTTCGAGAATGGGCTCTCAGACTTCCTCATTCAGCCTTGTAGATCTGACTTCTGCTTGTTGCTCGTCAGAGATTTGAGTATTGGGTAGAATAGAGGTATCGGGCCTAGACTCGTTACTTACTTGCTTTTCGTCCGTAGAACTGGCGACTTCCTTTTGTGAAGGTTTTTCACTTAGGCCTGTATTTGTTTCCAGTTCATCAGACTCCCTTGTGTCGAGATCACCTTCAACTTCTGTTTCCTTTTGTGGGACCTCCTTGTCCTGAACTTCGAGACTTTTGGAAGAGGTATTTTCGGGACCTTATTCTTCTTGGACGTGCACCTGGGTACCGTGAGAGTGTTCTAGGCTCTCTTCGTCATTGTATATATGTATAAGTGTGATCAATGGATTAGACACTTTCTTTTCTATTGATACCCGACTTGTATCTGGTTGAGTTGTTCCTCATTCCGAGGGATCAATCGATGATGTTGTAGATTTGGGATTGTCTGACCCGTTGGTTCCATCAGGAACTGTGGGACTAGGATCACTTGGCTCTGTCGGGACTCTTCAGACGGTAGTTGAAATTCCAGGACTTATGACAAGATGTGGGTTATCCTGCATCCTCTTCATGAGAAACTCAGTTTGCTGAAGTAGTGACGTACCCCTTTCTCGTGCATCTTGATCTTTCAGAAGATCCCTAACTTGTACCGGGGATCCCTAGTGAGTTCCCGCAACTTCAATGTTTTCTTTGGGATCACTTATTTCCTCATCCAATTAATATGCAACAACTCCTCCCGGGTGTCGGATAATTTCTTGAACTGCCTGCTCCAACAATGTTGCCTGTTCTTCATGGCTCATATCTCTAAACCTGGTTCCTCGAGGATCAACTCTCCTGGATGCCACCATATTCCAGTCTTTGGTGTTTTCAGTAAATATTTCATCTTTGAACTGGTTGTGGGCATAGGGCCAACATGATGATACCTGCGACGCGTGCTGTAGAACCAATCCCTTGGGATCGTGTTTGCGAAATCATCTAGTTTGGAACCGAAATTCCAATTGACCTAGACTGAGTTGTTTAGCATGCGTGGTATCTTTGACCATGCAGAATCCAATATGAAAGCCCGCTTCTTGTCTTTTACTAAAGTTGCATTGTATCCTTGCAGGATGGTTTGATAGAAAATTTCCCCTAACACTAGCCGGTCGGGAAAATAAATGGGTAATAAGTGGGGTGCCCCTGTGGCACTGAAAACCCTGATGTAGGTTTCTCGTTCTTCCAAATACCAGTGGCCAATTTTGGTTATAAACTTCTTTGCTTCATCTGACAATCTAGGGCATTCTCTTCTGAAGAGAAAGGAGTAAATGCTTGCAATAAATTGATCAAAGACAACAACATAGGATTTTTTTAAACTATTTTCCCATAGGATGCTGAAGTAGACATGGACAACTAGCTCCGAAGGGTGCCAATTCAGGTTCATCCCAGCAAAAGCATTCCTGGCACAGATGACGCCCACTAGATACGAGGCCATGTAGAAGGCAGGGATATCTCCATCCTTCGGCTGCTGAGCATGTCTTATGCAGGTGCTCAACTGTTTGGAGATGATGGCATCCCAATTAAAGCCTGTACTTGAAATGGTGATTGTAAAAGCCAGAGGCATCCAAACCTATGAAAATCGGGAACATTCTTTTTCCCCATGTAACCTGCAGAGTAAAGCCATGAGGTATACGTATGGTTCCCTGAGGTTGGCCATCGGGTACCAACCAACAGTCTGGTTCGTGAATTTTTTGTCTTATCTCCACTAAGACGACATGATTTTGCTAGTATCATGTGACACATAGAAACTTAAGACGAAATCAATGCTCATATTTAGCTCGGAATCTTTGAGCTTATAGTAACTATGAACCTCTAATGGTAGGAAGGCTCTGATGTATTCATCATTATCATCATTAATCAAACATTTTTGGGCATCAACGTGGTCAATGATCCACTTCAGGAGCTCAATGTAAGGAAAGACTGGAGATCGGCTTGCAACCATGTGCAGATAATCCCTGTGAATGTTGGGGAGGACCTCGTCATCGAGGTTCCTCATTTCAGGATTTCTATGCAGGGTATATTCGATGGGTTCTTCTTTCTTGATTTTCTTGAAAAATTCTTCCCAGCGAGGAAATGCCATCTTGGCTCCAATACTTGCCTCCATGTCGCCGAAAGCTGGGGGCTGGAAAAAGGGATCCTTGGTGATTCTCTTAATGATGAACACCATCTTGGGGGAGAACTCCAATTGTCTTGCGACTGCCAGTGATGAGCCCTCTCCTACTTTTGATTCTTGCATCTTTGGCACCCTTGGCAATTTCCTAGTAGATGGCTTCTTTGGAGGCATTGTCCCTGTAATAAAAAAAAACGCCCTTTAAAAACGTATACAAAGCAACGTTGGGTGAGGATATATAAAATGAAGTGAAAACTGGTAAGCGAACCCATACCTGTAATGCTTGCTAAGATAATTGTTCAATACATACTGGACTTTGGATGCTTCCTCCAGATCATTTAGCTCTTCTCTTCTGTCTGTTCTGAATTCCTTGCTGTGCAAAAATGGGATCATACACAATGGCGGTTATTCCTTTTCATCCCTCCTGAATCTGTCTTGGGAGGTATCAGAGAAGTCTCTTCCCACGCCAATCATTTCAGATGCATGAGCATCTGCTGTGTTGATTAATATCTCCTATGTGGTTACTAAGATGGAGCGATCCAAGGTGATCCTTCTGTTTTTTTCCGTCCTTTGAACAATGGCCTTTCTCTTTTGATCATAGGAGATCACGTAGATGTCTGCTACCTCATCTACCGGGTCTGGTATCTATTGGTCACCCCATGTGAGGTTGTTTCCCAGGCTTCCCGCCATGTATATTCGTTTGAGAATGGGCTCTGGGACTTCCTCATTCAGCGTTGTAGATCTGACTTCTTCTTGTTGCTCGTCGGGGATTTGAGTATGGGGTAGAATAGAGGTATCGAGCCTAGACTCGTTACTTACTTGCTTGTCAGCCGTAGAACTGTCGACTTCCTTTTGTTGAGGTTTGTCACTTGGGATTGTATTTGTTTCCAATTCATCGGACTCCCTTGTGTCGATATCACCTTCAACTTCTGTTTCCTTTTGTGGGACCTCCTTGTCCTGAACTTCTGGATTTTTGGAAGAGGTCTTTTCAGGACTTTTGGAAGAGGTATTTTCAGGACCTTCTTCTTCTGGGACGTGCACCGGGGTACCATGAGAGGCTTCTGGGCTCTCTTCATCATTGTATATATGTATAGGTGTGCTCAATGGATTAGGCACTTGTTTTTCTATCGATACCTGACCTGTCTCTGGTTGAGTTGTTCCTCCTTCCGAGGGATCAATTGACGATGTTGTAGATTCAGGATTGCTTGACCCGTTGTTGCCATCGGTAACTGTGGGACTAGGATCACTTGGCTTTGTTGAGACTCTTCGGATGATAGTTGAAATTCCAAGACCTATGACAATATATGGGTTATCCTGCATTCGCTTCATGAGAAGCTCGGTTTTCTGAAGTACTGGTGTACCCCTTTATCATGTAGCTTGATCTTCCGGAAGATCCCTGACTTGTACCGGGGATTCCTGGTGATTTCCCCTAATATCAATGTTTTCTTTGGGATCACTTATTTCCTCATCCAATTCATATGCAACTTCTCCTCCTGGGTGTCAGATAATTTCTTGAACTTCCTGCTCCAGAAATGTTGCCTGTTCTTCATGGCTCATAGCTCTAAACTTGGTTCCTCGAGGATCAACTCTCCTGGACACCACCATATTCCAGTCTTGGGCATTTTCAGTAAATATTTCATCTTTGAACTGGTCATAGGAATAGGGCCAACAGAATGATACATGCGACGCGTGATGTAGAACCAATCCCTTAGGATCGTGTTTGCGAAATCGACCAGTTTGGAACCGAAATTCCAATTGACCTAGATCGAGTTGTTTAACATGCACGATATCTTTGACCATGCATAATACAATATGAAACCATATGGTATGAAAGCCCACTTCTTGTCTTTTACTAAAGTTGCATTGTATCCTTGCAGGATGGTTTGATAACAAATTTCCCCTAACACTAGCCAGTCGGGAACATAAATGGGTAATAAGTGGGGTGCCTTTGTGGCACCAAAAATCCTGATGTAGGTTTATCATTCTTCCAAATACCAGTGGCCAATTTTGGTTATAACCTTATTTGCTTCATCTGACAATCTAGGGCATTCTCTTCTGAAGAGAAAGGAGTAAATGCGTGCAATAAATTGATCATAGATAACAACATAGGATTTTTTGTACCTATTTTCCCATAGGATGTTGAAGTATACATGGAAAACGAGCTCCGAAGGGTGCTAATTCAGGTTCATCCCAACAAAAGTGTTTCTGGCATAGATGACGTCCAGTAGATATGAGGTCATGTAGAAGGCGGGGGTATCTCCCTCCTTTGGCTCCTGAGCCTGTCTTATGCAGGTGCTCAACTATTTGGAGATGATGACACCCCAATTAAAGCCTATGCCTGAAATGGCGATTATAAAAACTAGAGGCATCCAAGCCTCTGAAAATCGAGAATATTATTTTTCCCCATGTAACCTACAGAGTAAAGCCATGAGGTATACGTATGGTTCCCTGAGGTTGGTGGTCGGGTACCATCCAACAGTCCGGTTCATGAATTTTTTGTCTTCTCTCCACCAAGATGACATGATTTTTCTGGTATCGTGTGACGCATAGAAACTTAAGATGAAATCAATGCTTAGCTTTAGCTCAAAATCTTTGAACTTATAGTAACTCTAAACCTCTGATGGCAGGAAGACTCCGATGCATTCACCGTTATCATCATTAATCAAACATTTTTGGGTGTCAGCGTGGTCAATGATCCACTTCAGGAGCTCAATGCAAGGAAAGACTGGAGATTGTCTTGCCACCATGTGTAGATAATCCCCACAAATGTTGGGGAGGACATTGTCATTGAGCTTCCTCGTTTCAAGATCGCTATGTGGGGTATATTCGAGGATTTCTTCTTTTTTGATTTTCTTGAAAACTTCTTCCCAGCGAGGAAATGCCATCTTGGCTCCAATACTTGCCTCTGTGTCACCGAAAGATGGGGGCTGGAAAAAGGGATTCTTGGTGATTCTGTTAATGATGGACACCATCTTGGGGGTGAACTCCAATTGTACTGCGACTACTGGTGATGAGCCCTCTCCTACTTCTGATTTTTGTAGCTTTGGCGCCCTTGGTGATTTCCTGGTAGATGGATTCTTTGGAGGCATTGTCCATGCAATAAAAAAAATGCCCTTTAAAAACGTATACAAAGTAGCATTGAGTGAGGATATATAAAATGAAGTGTAAACCAGTAAGCGGACCCATACCTGTAATGCTTGCTAAGATAACTGTTCAATACTTACTGGACTTTGAATGCTTCCTCCAGATCGTTTAACTCTTCTCTTCTGTCTGTTATGAATTCCTTGCTCTGTAAAAATGGGATCATACACAATGACTCGAAGAGAGTATAACTGGGGAGATATTGTCAGTCATATCAATTAGTTAATATGAGTAATGAATGCTAATTCAAAATAAACCACTATCGTATTTCTGCGGATAAGTCCAGACTGATTAACGGTGGAGGCGCGGATGGAGATGCATTGTATCGATGAGTTTAATGGTTCCTTTTGATTTGTGCACGAGTCAGTAACTAATGCGCGATCCATGAATTAACTAACAACTATAAATGCAACGTACCTAACACACTCAGGGGTTAACATGTCTCGTCACGTCATGTCGCCCGACGAATGGATCGAGGTTTGGCTAGTATCCGTGTGTACTTACATTGATATTCTCTTTGATGAAACTTCCGAAGCCGATGATATCGGTGATTAGAAGAAAGTTTAGGTGTGCACCTTATCAATGGGTCACTATCTTGCTAAGATTTCATCTTCGAAAATGTTTTAGGGAGTCGACGATGTCACTTTTCCTTTCGCGCAGTACTTACCACTACATCTTTTTGCTGAAACCGAGTGGATCACCTATCCGCAAAATCCTTCCCGAAGTTTTATTTATAGGAAAGGAATTCTTTCATCAGCCGATGCTGATGAAGGTCGGCACTCGTCTACCTTGGCTTTCCCACGATTTTTTCCACCTTAATCTTTTGCCGATGCTGAACTTCTCTTGTGAGTCGGGGAAAAGTTTGGTTCATTGATTCCTTGAGTATTTGTTAAGTTTCTTTAGGGTTAAGATGATTCTTCACTGTATGTTCAAGTGAAATTTTAATAAATTAAAATGTGAAACATATAATACAAGCGAAGGATCAATTTTATGCCGAGGCAAAAACAGTTCAAAAGTAAACTAAAGGGTTGTACCCAAAAGGAAATGGTCACAGAACCTTTAGGGTGTGTTGAGTACTCAACAGGGGGGTGAATCAATAATAGATAAATTTAATCCTTTTTAACCATATAATCCAAATGTCATATCAATGTATCATTATCATCCAATAAATGCAGAGTAAATAAGCAATGAACAAATGAGCAATCACACACATACACAGTACACTAGTGTTTTATGTGGAAACCCAAAGCGGAAGAAAACCACAAAATGATTTTTCTTATATGTCTTGAAGAATTACATTCATTGGAAGCACCAACTTCCTTTGTTTTCCAATTGCAATTGGAATGAGGCTCCAACCCCCTTGTTTCTCAGGCTATAACCTAAAGGAAGCTCCAACTCCTATATTCTCTGGCTACAACCAGAAGGAGGCTACAACCCCTTATGTTCTCCGGCTACAACCAGAAGGTGGCTACAACCACTTGTCCTTGCTTCGTCCAACTGCCCTGAAGTAGAAGTAGAATGATGGAACCAATGTCACCCTATCACTGTGATATATACCGCTATAAACATGTACCAATAAACCCAAACCATGCATCAACTATCAACTTGTACCTCAATCTGTAATCAACCTGTACCATAAAAAAGTGCATCATGTTGGCATGTTTTTCAGATAGAGGAAGAGTATGCATGTTTGTCATTGATGGAAAATATCAAGACCAGTAGCACAACGATGATCACATGGAAATATCATAAGCAAAAACTCCAGAAGTCAAGGAAGCAACTCACGACAAGAATGATGAAATTGCGCAATGCGAAACCACGACATTTCGGGGTTTCGGATACCGGGAGTTGGAGTTGTTAAGGACACTCATGAAAAGAATTCCAAAACGGTGAAATCCGAAACGCCGAAATACATTGATCTGACTCCATTTCAGAGTTTTAGATACCGGGAGTTGGAGGTGTCAAGGACACTCACGACAAGAATGCCAAAATGCCAAAATGTGAAACGCCGAAATACATTGATCTGAATCCATTTTAGAGTTTCGGATACTGGGAGTTGGAGGTGTCAAGGACACTCATGAAAAGAATGATGAAACGATGAAATGAGAAATGACAAAATACATTGATCTGACTCCATTTCAGAGTTTCAGATACCGGGAGTTGGAGGTGTCAAGAACACTCACGACAAGAATGCCGAAATCGCGAAATGCGAAACCACGACTTAATCTGAGTCATTGATCAAAGGGAGATCATGGACCATTGATCTGACTCCATTTCAAAGTTTCAGATACTGGGAGATTGGAGGTGTTGAAACGCTTCATCACAGAAATTACGAAACGCCGAAATGCGAAACGCCAAAACACTTTCCGATCATTTCGGGGTTTGTGACTTGGAGTGTTGAGATACTTCTCCACAGGAATGCCGAAATGTGAAATCGTGAAAGAAATTAATGGATAAACTCTTGGTCACAACTGTGGGCATGTGAATGAAGGAGATTTCAAGTTGCAAGGCTCCATTTCGTGATCGAGAGTTGGAAGAGTCAGAGTGACTCGCAACAAATTCACGAAACATGAAATTGTGAAATGCAGTTTCGAATAAGGCTGTGGTCATAGCCAGTGGTCACATCTGTAGAAGATGGAGGAAGGCACTAGTGCAACCAAGCTCCATTTCAGAGATCGCGAATTGGAGAGTCAATATGCCTCATCCCCAGATTCACAAAACGTGAGTCAAAAAGCACCTTCTGAACAGGCGTGTGGTCAACGCCTGAGGCCACATGTGAAAGGAAAGGTGCCAAAGGCACAAGTCTCAATAGGTTCATAGTGTAACTTCTATAAATGACTGATGGTTTCTTCTAGAGGACTTGAAGAGACTTCAAGGTGATCTCCAGAGAAGATGAAGATTCTCGAGGCATCTTCTAGTGGAATGAAGATTGTTCATAGAGGCTATTGACAGATGTAAGACAATTAGAGCTTGGAACTGCAACAAAGGGAATGAGCTCGACTGTGACAGAGAAGACGAAGAGTCTCGACTGCTGGAGAGGCTAAGGAATCTCAGCATAACACCCAATGATGATGGACGCATGGGTTTAATCGCTAGAGAAGCTGAAGAGTTGCAATGATGATCAGGAAGAGCACTCGACATGGGGAGAGCATGAAAAATAATTGTGAATAGAGGATGCATAAGATGCATAGAGAGAATAAAAATGCAGAACAAAGAAGAGATTGGGGGTTGTTGAGAGTGATTTAGGTGTGTGGAAGGAGGCAGCGTGCAGCAGCTGATATGCATAGAAGAGGAATGGTGCATAGAAGGGACATGGCGCAAAGAGCATAAAAGGTAGAAGAACATAAAGCATAAGGAAAGGGTGCAGGAAGACACTGATGCAGGTAGAGCAGAGCAGTGTAGCAAAATAGTGATGAGACTGGTAAGCCATTGATAAATATTGTATCACTGTGATAAATTTACAGATAGTAAACTTTATATCTTAGGGTGGTAGGGAGGTTCTAGGGAGGAATGTTGTCCTCAGAGGTTCAAGTGGGTGCTTGAACACAGGGAGTTGTAGATTCTATCTGGTTGCAGCCAGAAAAGCTAGGGTGGCAGGGTGGTGCAAGGGAAAAATGTTGTTCTCTGTTATACAGGTTGGTGCCTGTGTGACTGGAAGTTGGTGCTGGAACACTTAGGGAGTTTTTGCTTCCTTCTAGTGGGTGATAGAGAAACTAGGGAGTTGGTGCTTCCTTCTAGTGGGTGCTAGAGAAACCAGGGAGTTGGTTCTTCCTTCTAGTAGGTGCTAGAGAAAATAGAGAGTTGGTTCTATCAACTAGTTGCAGCTTGCAAAACAGAGGTTGTAGCCTCACAATGAGTTGGAGCTCATATGTATGATAATGTATAGAATGTAAAGATTACTTATCATATCAAGAAGAAGAGGTTTTTACCCTTTATGGGTTTCCTCAGGAAATATCTATCTCTGTATATTTCATATGTGTGACTGA
>SNQJ01S0046873.1:25438-46194 GCA_010110895.2 Picea sitchensis
GTCTTGGAACCAATTCCCAAGTGTCATTTTTCTCTATTTGATCCAATTATTCATCCATGGCCTTGTTCCAAAATTCATCCTTGCTGGCCTCTTCAAAATAGGTTGGTTCAATCATAGATGTGAGTGCTAGGTGTGTTTGTTCTAGTGAATGATTTTTTCTTCTAGTCTCAACTCCTGCGTATTTATTTTTGATAATCTGATCTGAAGGATGATTCTTTTGTACTCATCCGCTAGGTGTCTTTGGAGGCAGTTGCTGAACTTTCTCTTCTGCTTCTATCAAATTGTCTTCATATTCCTCTTCTACTTCCTTTTCATCTTCTACTTCTTCTTCGAAAAGTTGTTCCATTGATTAATTTTCTTCTTCCTTTGATTCTGGTATGCCTGTTTCATCAAATGTTACATTGATGCTTTCTACAACTTTGTTCAATCTCAAATTGTAACACTTTTATGCTTTCCTTGTACTTGAATAACCAAAAAGTACTCATTTTTCCACACGAGAGTCAAACTTTCCCATTTTTCCATCTTCTCTTTTGATGTAGAATTTTCTTCCAAAAACTCTGAAGTGCTTCACATTTGTTGGTCTTCCTTTCCATAGCTCGTAGGGAGTTTTGTCAGTGTTGTTTCTGAGCATTACTCTGTTTTTAATGTGAACTATTGTATGCACTTCCCATGTCCAAAATATATCTGTCAATTTAGAATCCATTAGCATTGTTCGAGCCATTTCCTGTACTGTCCTGTTCTTTCTTTCAACAACTCCATTTTGTTGAGGTGTCCTAGCAACAAAGAATTGCCTTTTTATTCCATGACTGCTGCAATAGTCCATAAATTGATTTGAAGTGAACTCTCCTCCATTATCAGATCTCAATCATTTGATTTTTGAATCCATTTCATTTTCAATCATTTCCTTGTATATCTGGAAGTTTTCAAAAGCTTCTGACTTATTCTTGAGAAAGAAAACTGCAGTCATTCTTGTATAATCATCAACTAATAACATAAAGTATTTCTCACCTTTTAAACCTTTTTTTTTAGTTGGTCCAACTAGATCAGTATGCACAATTTCCAGTGGTCTTGTCGTTGAATATTCCTTTGATTTGAAC
The DNA here is from genome assembly GCA_010110895.2 of Picea sitchensis. Classification (NCBI taxonomy): domain Eukaryota; kingdom Viridiplantae; phylum Streptophyta; class Pinopsida; order Pinales; family Pinaceae; genus Picea; species Picea sitchensis. The sequence goes on from SNQJ01S0046873.1 coordinate 26,536, forward strand.
CGGGTCTTTGTTTGATTTCCTTGTTGACAATGCTTGCATAAGTGTTGGTTGGTTTCGTGATCCGGGGCATTTCTCTGACTACTTCTCTTCTACTGACTTTGACAAGGTTATCAAAATGTATATGACCCATTGTTTTGTGCCATATCCAACTTTCATCTTCCTTTCCTAGACAACACTTTTCATTTACAATTTCACTTAATACATATATGTTGCTTGATGTTATCGTAGCTATAGCAATCAATTTTCCTTAACCTTCTTTTCTTATCTCGTACTTTTGTGAATCGAAAGTAACTTTATGACCTTGGTCACACATTTGAATCACACTTAGAAGATTATGTTTCATATATTCTACTAGTAGAACATTTTTTTCCTTGGTATTCTTGTTACCAATTCTAACTATGCCTTTTCCAATGATTTTAGCTAAATCATCATTTATGAAGGAGACTGATCCATCTCTTTCCTTTCGTAATGTAATAAATTGTCTCTGTCACCTGTCATATGTTTTGAACAACCACTGTCAACATACCAACCACGTTTCTTTTGCTTAGCTTGTAGAGAGAGTGTGCATTCTTCATTGCTATATTGATCATGCTTTCTTATCCATGTCCTTTTTTGAGGTTCCTGTCTGTGACTGTTTTTATTCTGTTTCGGTTCTCTAGGAGGGGCTGTCATTCTGCAATCTTTGGCCATGTGTCCAAAATTTTTACATTTGTAACATTCCACTTCATTGCTCAAAGATTCAAACCTGTTGTAACTTCTTCTCTGTGTTTCATTAGGCCTTCTTGGATAACCCCTTTGTGTATGCCTTTCAAAGTTTTTTGTGTTCCCGTTGTTAGCTCTGCAATTCACAACTTTATGTCCAAAATTATTACATGCATAACATAAACCAAAAAATATAGTTTGATGCATGGGAGTTGAAGATCTTATGAAAGGAGGTACTCTTATAAATTATTCTTCTTCCCGAGGCCTATCTATTGGTTGTTGATTATGAAATCTGAATCTTTTCGGTGGAGGAGTGTCCCTATAATCTTTCTTGTAGATCTTCCTATCCCCCTTGATTGTTTCTGCATAGCCTTTTGGATATGTTTCTTGCTCATTTATTTTGGAGCTTGATCCTTTTTCTATCTGGTTGTATCCAAGTCCGGACTTGTCATGATGAGATTTTTGACTGCTGATAATGTCATCCAAAAATTTTGAGTTGTTCTGCATATTTTTCTTTTGAAGATCCTTTCTTAATGTGACAATCTATGCTTCCAAATTTCCAATGATCTTGTCTTTTTCTTCTAGTTGTTCTTTGAGTGCTTCTTCAATTCTTTTATATTCTTCTATTTGAATCGTCAAATTTGTGATCATTTGTTCTAGTTCTTGAGTGTCTTCTTTCTTGTCTAGTTCTTTTGTAGTTTATTGTTTTTCTTCTTTTCTCTTATGATAAATTCTATGGCACACATTAATTCCTCTTGGTAGTCAACTTCTGCCTCTTCAATTTCTTCTTCGACTTCTTCATATTCTTCTTTGGCTTCTTCATATTCTTCTCTGGAGTCTTCTTTATTAGAGTCTTCTACAGCCATGAATAGAACTCTTTCTGTTTCACTGTCACTAACTTCATCTTCATCTGATGATGAAAAGTCTTCTTTGGTGCATAAGCTTTTATTGAAAACTTTCTTTGTTGTTCTTTTTCCTTTATATGTTTGTTTTCCTTTTGAGTAACCTTCATCATTTATCTTTTTCTTATAAGGACATTTGTTAGCAAAATGACCAATACCATCACAATTAAAATAAATTAAAGGAATCTTAGATCTATACCTACTGTCGGTTCCCTTGTTGGGTCTTTTGAAAAAGTTGGCCACTTCTTCATCATCTTACGAGACGTCACTGTTGTTTCTATGTTCTTCTTTTTTCCTTCCCTTTTGCTTTGACTTTTTGGATGCTTATTTTATATCTAGATTTTCCTGTTTAGTTCTCATTTAATATTTTGTGAAGATTCCATGTAATTCGTCCATACTTATTGAGTTTAGATCTGATATTTATTCTAGTGCTGATATCTTAGGGTCAAATCTCATAGGAAGAGATCTTAGTACTTTTTGAAGAATTACAGATTCTTTGATTTCTTCTCCCAATCCCATGATTACATTTACTGTTTCATCAACTCGTAAAAAGTAAGATGCAATATTCTCATCTTCTTTCATATTAAGTTGTTCGAACTAACCTCTGTAAGTTTGAAGCTTTTTTGCTTTGACTTTTGAATCTCCTTCATAAATATTTCGAAGTTTGTCCCAAATCTCTTTAGCAGATTTACAATGTGCAACTTTGGTGAATACTGTTTCACTAAGACCATTCAGAAGTGCATTTTTGTCTTTGGAATTATTCTGACTAAGTTTCACTGCTTTGTCATTTGTTGGCAGAATTAATGGTGTTGTGTATCCATCTACAATTGATTGCCAAATTTCAAATCCTTGTGCCTGTATATATGTTTTCATCATTATGCTCCAAAATGCATACTTATGTCGATTGAACTATGGTATTCCATTTTTATACAAGTTGTTTCTCTCCATGATCTACCTTTCAGTTGTAAAACTGATTTCTGAAGGAACCTGCTCTGATACCAATTGTTGGATTGCTGAGAGGGGGGTGAATCAATAATAGAGAAATTTAATCCTTTTTAACCATATAATCCAACTGTTATATCAATGTAGCATTATCATCCAATAACTGCAAAGTAAATAAGAAATGAACAAATGAACAATCATACACATACACAGTACACCAGTGTTTTACGTGGAAACCCAAAGCAGAATAAAACCACATAATGCTTTTTCTTATATGTCTTGAAGAATTACATTCATTGGAAGAACCAACTTCCTTTGTTTTCCAGCTGCAACTGGAAGGAGGCTCCAACCCCCTTTTTTCTCAGGATACAAACTGAAGGAAGCTCCAACTCCCCTATTCTCTGGCTACAACTAGAAGGAGGCTACAACCCCCTATGTTCTCCGGCTACAATCGGAAGGTGGCTACAACCACTTTTCCTTACCCCATCCAAGTGCCATGAAGTAGAAGTAGAATGATGGAACCACTGTCACCCTATCACTGTAAGATATACCGCTGCAAACATGTACCAATAAACCTAAACCATTCATCAACTGTGCATCAACCTGTACCAACTACTTGTCTCAACCACTTGTCTCAACTACTTGTCTCAACCATGTACCCAACATGTACCTTAACCAAAATCCATCATCAATTTCATAATCCAAATATGATTTGTAACTATGTAATAGACCTGGTGTATATGATCACATACTTACAAACCTTCCTTAACTTTCACAACAAGAGACTAGAATTTTCATCAAACTTTTCTTTAGTCTCACATGACTAGTTTTGGATTAGTCAACAACCCTAACTTGAAATAATCATAACTATGTACCTGTAATGAATAAATATATGAAAATAGTACACAATGTTCTTCAGTTTGTTTTATGCAATTCCTCCAGGTTTCACTACTTGGAACATCACAGAAAAGGAGTTATAGAAAAAATGGCATACCTTGCTGAATTTTGGCTTATTCTAGAGAGAGACCTTGTAGAGCGTGCCCCGCACGGAATATTTGTTGAATGGATCTGAAAATGTTACAAAAAATACTAAAGACTGTACTATAACCAACACATTTGGCCTTACTAAATTTGGATTTGTTATGAAGAAGTTATGACGTTTTTACCCGAAACACCTATTTTAGACTAGTTTCAGGACTAGCCACAAACCCTATTTTCCACAGAGTATAACTCCAAAAATACAACGACCCACAAGATGAAATTTTTACCACAGATGATTGGATATGTTTCCTCAATGGCCTATCAAGTTCACGGTCTGAATCATTCTAGAAAACAAATTTATTGCGAAAATGGTGAGATGACCTGTAAATAACATACCTTAGAAAACATCATCAAAAGAATTCATCCTCCCTTGAATTCCAACCTTCTTTTCTTCACCTTCCCTCTGAAATTCATCTTAGGTATCCTTTGGTTACCTCAGTCACCTATAGTTATTCAATATTCTCAAGTTTGGTGTAAAATGAGAGAGCCTTGCCTCTTATTTATACTCTCCAAATATCTTCCTTTCTAGGTCACTTAACCCATTTCTAGGTCACTTAACCTATTTCTAGGTCACTTAACCCATTTATAGGTCACTTAACCTATTTCTAGGTCACTTAACCCATTTATAGGTAACTTAACCTATTTTCCTCATATTTAGGGTTAACCAATTTCCATAATTAGAAATTTCTCCATTACTTTATCATTTAAATATTCCTCCTTGACTTTGTCACCTCACTTTAGCATTTAAATAATCTTCTTTGATTTTGTCACTTCACTTTATTATTTAAATAATCCTTCTTGACTTTGTCACTTTACTTTAACATTTAAATAATAATTTCTTGTTTGCAAGATCTTTGACTTCTTTGACCTTTTGGGGCTTCAAGCCAACATATGAGGGTCCTCCAACTTCGTAAGGTCATAACTCTTAAACCGTGAGGAGTTATCTGGCATTCCACATACCACCAGAAATGGAATGACATGTACTATCGATATAGAATAGTATTACCTTAAAATATATTAAAACTCATACCATTATACATGAAAAAACCTTGGGTCCATTACCCAAACCTTTGTGCTACTAGAATTTGCTACCGGACTTTCTTCAAGGGTGGACATCAAGGACAACCAACCTTAATCAAGATGAGGAACATGAAACAGATAATGAAGATCAAGTTAATGATCCCATGGAAGTAGATGACAATAATAACATACTTCAATATGATGGGACAAATAAAATGATCCAAGACTTATACGGTCATCTAGATAAGGTTCATGGGGACAATAGTGATGGTATTTATGATGAACCTCTACTTGAAAAGGCAAATAAATCACTTTATAAAGGGTTAAGAGAAAATATTATCTCCACTACATTGTTTTTGTTGAACTTAAAGGTTACAAATCATTTTTCTAACACTTGTATGACACATATCCTAAGGTATGTAATATGTTTCATCACATATAAATAAAGGTTGACTTTTTGCCCTTTTTTTTTAGTGTTAATTAATTTGTAAAATAAAAATGAAATATTTACAATTACTATTCTTTGCATTAACTAGTAGTTTTTTATGTTTTAGATTGCTAGGTGAATTTATGTTATCCTCGCCAAATATTTTACCTCACACATATCGAGATTTACATGCCATTATGAAAGACATTGGAATGGTGTATCAAAGTCTAGAAGCATGTCCTGAAGATAATATTATATATTATGGACAACATGTGTTGGCATAGGGGCAGACCCAGGGTTCAATTCTAACAACACACCAACAAGCCCTAACTATTGTACCTTTCGGCAACACCTGCGAAGCAGATGCAGTCTCACCTGAAGTAGCAATAGGGGGTTGCAGGACACATGTGTCTACAACCAGAGGAAATGAAAAATGGATTCAAAGCAACTACACACAATAACCTAGTATTATTTATCTTCCTTAGGCCTACTGTGCAAGTTATATCTTATATCTAAGACAATATCACAATAGAAACATATCAAATGAAAAAGAACCCAGAACCAATCACACATAACACAAGATGTACGTGGTTCACCCTCTCCCTAGGGCTATGTCCACAGAACTATGCTTTATAATATATTAAGATGGAAGCATATAGTTCTTATCTGCGCTCTTTAGCCAACAGATCTTATCTCTCTCTCTGTCTTCCCTCTCTACACACCCAACTGAAGATCTTGCAACACATAAGGCCCTTACACACAACACTTCTCTCTCACACAGTAGTACTCACTCAATCTCACAATAACAATGAACTCTCAACCAACCTAGCACCAACCCATCCCAGGTCCTTTAGACCTTTATTTATACATTAAAATATCTCTTGGACATCCTTAGGTTGAAACCTAAGTGTCAAAACCCTAGATACTAAAACCCTAGGTGTCTAAAACCCCAGGCCAACTTGACCTGCGTTTTCAGGGCTTCACTAGCCCGTCTTTCCTTCCCTCTCGCGCGGTTCTCCAAAGCATCCAATGGTGGATTTTTCTGCTTGCTGAGTTGTCCATGATCCATATTCCTTTCTAATATGTCCATCCTCAATCTCCTCATCCAACAACTTTCTTTCTCTTACTTCGCACCGTCTTTTCTTCTCTTCTTCTCTGTTCAACCCAATATTAGTCACTGTGTCTTCGACGTAGTTCGCATTCCATATTTTATGCCTTAATATTCACTTAATTTCATACCCAAGGGCCAACAGGCCCCCAACACTCACCTATGACTCGTCCTGAGGCACTTCAGATCCAATCCTTCTATTTTTCTTCAACTTCAGGCTACACGGAGCAACTTGCACTTTCTGCTCTATCCCTCCCTTCCTTCCTTCCTTGTGCAAATTGTCTTTTCTGTGTTCGGTACCTAGTATCAACCGCACCTGGTACCTGGACCCTTTTCCATATGTTGTTAGTGAGAGCTGCGAGGCAGGGGGTTGTCATAATACAATTTCAACCAACTCCCATTCACCAAACCTTCCTTCCATTCTTCATTCAAAGTCTTCAATTGCGCGACTCCTCCTTCTGTAACATAGGCAACCTCATATGGCCCAAGTCAATGCATTCTTAATTTTCCTGGATGCTTCATGAACTTACTGTCATATACCAATACCAAATCTCCTTGCTTAAATGCCTTCTTCTTGATGTGTTTGTCATGGTAGGCCTTTTCTCTTTCCTTTTGTACCTGCTGATGGAATCATGCAATAAATCTATCTTCTTCTAGTTCAATCAACTGCGCGAGCCTCTCTTGAACAACGCCAGTGTCATCCATATCTGTAAAGGCTGCGATTATTAAGCTTGGGACCAAATATTCCATCGGGACAACTGCTTTGAGACCATAAACCAACTTAAAGGGGGTCTTCATTGTAAGCTTCTTGCAAGTGGTTCTATAAGCCCATAGTACTGCTAGTACTCTTAAATCCTAGTCATCCCTATTCACCCTGCAGATCTTCATCGACATTGTCTCCAATATTTTATTAAATGCTTCAACTGAACCATTTTCTTGCAGATGGTAGGGTGTGCTCTTCTGATGATGGACTGCAAATTCCTTAGTCAAGGCTTCAACGATCTTATTGATGAAATGTGTTCCTTGATCTCTCATAAGGATCTTTGGGAATCCAAAACTGGTTATGATGTCATCAAATATGAAGTGCTTAACTGTAGTTGCACTATATTCCTTAAATTCTCTTGCTTCATCCCATCTGGTCAAGTAATTTGTCACAGTGACTATGTATCTGGCTCTTGTGCGCTTCCCTGGTGGGTTTATAGGTCCCATGAAATCAATGGCCCATTTCTCAAATGCTTGTAGGGTCAGTTGCAGTACTAACGACATTTCATCTCTTCTGGATGGTTTCCCAACTCTTTGACATACATCATAGGCTCTGTAATAGTCCTTAGCATCTCTGTGTAAGGTAGGCCACCAAAGGCTAGCTCTAAGAACCTTTTGTGTTGTTTCTTTCCCTGCGTAGTGTCCTCCTGCGATGCCTTCATGAGCTTTTGCGAGGATCAATGGTCGCTCTGTCTCCATAACAAACCTCCTCAATATCCCATCGGGTCCCATGTTGTATAGTTGTCCAACTACAAGTGAAAAGTCTGCAACACACACTACCAACTGTTTATTTTGGGTGATTGTGTATTCACTCGGTGCCATTCCTGTTGACAGGAACTCGACTATCTACACGAAGTGATCATCAATATTTCTAATGTCCAACAGATTTTCATTCGGTAGTGTATCCTCCAAACTAGTAGGCTCTTCTCCATGTTCCAACCTCGACAAGTGGTCAAGACCTTTGTTCATTCTTCCTAGCTTAACCACAATCTCAAAATCATATTCCTGAAATAGCAAAAGCCATTTTCATATTATCCCCTCCAAAACTGGTTTGTTGAATAGGTATTTCAGTACATAGTGATCAATAAAATTTTTAAAGTGTCCTCCCAACAAGTAGTGGCGAAACTTATGTAGCGCATACACCATGGTTAACCCTTCTCTCTCAGTGGTGGTGTAATTAATCTCAACTGTTGATAGCTTCCTGCTAGAAAAGGCTAACGAGTGGTCAATGTCTCCAATTCCTGGTTGTTCTAACACAATTCCTAATGCAATAGAAGATGAATCAACATGTACGTGAAATTCCTTGCTCCAATCTGGGAAAACTAGAATAGGCACAGTAACCATTTTATGTTTCAGTGTGTTGAATCTCTGCTAGCATTCTTTTGTCCAATTAAACTGACAATATTTCTTCAAAATATTCTCCATGGGTGCTTTGATCTATGCATAGCCTTTAATGAACTTCCTATAATATCCAGTCTGTCCCAGCGTAGTGCACAACTGTTTGACTGAAGTAGGAGGGGGCAGATCAACTATAATGACAATCTTAGATGGGTCTACTAGCAGTCCCTGCTTACACACAATATGACCTAAAAACACTCCAAATGGTGAGAAGAATATGAACTTCTTCAGGTTCAATGCAATTTGACACTGCCTGCACTTATCCAACATTAATCTTAAACATTCAAAATGATTTTGTAATAAACTAAAAACAGTCCAATCATCAAAATATGCTTCTAGGAATTTATGTAAAAACTCGAACGCTTCCACCACCACCCTGGAAAATATGGTTGGGGCATTCTTCAATACAAATGGCATCACTGTGTACTGGGAGGATCCCCATTCTGTTGCAAATGTGGTCTTATGGTGATCTTCCTTGGCAATCCGGATATGATGGTATCCTAAAAATCCATTTGTAAAAGAATATACCTCCTATCCTCCTACATTATCTAACACTTTGTCAGTGAATGGCGTAGGGAATGGGTCATGCAAACATGCATCGTTCAACTTCATGAGATCTACAAAGATCCTAATTTCTCCTGTCTTCTTGTCTTGTACCACCATATGACTAATCCATTCTGATTCTTCAACAGGTTCTATGATTCCTGCTTCCAACATTCTGTCAAGTTCAATATTCACTTTCTCCTTATATTTAGGGTTCAATCTGTAGGGTCTCTATTTGAATGGCCTTGCATCAGGTTTCAAAGGGATCCTCATCTCTCCCATGGGCCCTTTAATTCCCTTCATATCAGTGAACTTGGTTGGAAACAAGTCCTAATATTCATGCAGTAACTCTGTGATCTTATCAATAATGGCAACATCCCAATAATCTTCAACATTTTCAAGCTTTAGTGTTTTCTCTATTCCAATATTGAATTTCTTGATATTTATCGGCTATCCAATAAAAGGTAGTTCAACTCCTAGTCCTTCTATGTCTCTTTGGACTTCCGTTTCAATGATGTTCACCTTCCTAGGATTTTCGTCTTCATCAACATTGATATTGTAACAGCCTTGCAGTTTCTGGAGGCGCGGTCCATTCATCCTCTGCTTGTTCCAAAGGGAGGCTAGGTGCCTCCTCAAACACTTTCTGTCTTACGATCTGTAATGCTTGATCCACTGTAGGATATTGCCTTTCAAATAAAAAGGTAGTTACAAATTTCTGAGTCATACCTTCCCAATCTACAGTGACAAGGTGCAGTTCTGCTTTAGGTACCAATTGATAGGGGCTGTGTCCAGTGTGTTGATGAATTTGTGCACCCACTACTCTTGAGGAATGCTGCTCCAGGCTTATTCTCAACTTCACACATGGTCCTTCAGACAACTTCAACCTGTGTACCTAAATTCGAAGCCTTCTACTTGCTCTGAAAACCGTGTTGTCATCAAAGTGCGACATTGTACCCATTCTGTAATGTTGTTTTTGTGTGTCGCCCACCATATTTTTGGAGTTTCCTTCAGTGACTCATCCATTACCAACATTATTTTTTGTATTGGTACAATTTCTTCAAATTCCAACAAGAATTCTTCTAAGTGATTCAAACCATCAAAGTTAGGCAAGTTACTTATTGTTGTGTCGATCCAATGAACTTCTTGGGTTAATCTAGCATATATCCTTGTAGATACTTCATACATTTTTTTCTTCCATTTATCCAGTGATTCTTCTGAATCTGATGAACATGTGCTGTCACTTCACCAACTTAGGTTCCCATCCATTGTAGGATTAATGTAATCCTGATGTCTGGTTGTTATTTTGTATATGTTTTCTAGTTCATATGCGCGGTCTTCTTCCCTGATGGGTTATGTGTATCTATGACCTTAGTCGGGATCAAAAGGTGAAATGACCCTAAGGCCATCTCCTTCAAACATCATTCTTCTTTTATTTAAATCAACTACAGTGGAATTATTGAAATCCCAATCAATTCCTAACAACACAGGGTAAGGACAACTATCATCAACTATCTCAATCACATTGAAGTCTGCAAACATCCTTACTCCGTTGATGTCCACAGGGACATGTTCCAATATTCCAAAGGGGCTTACAACTTGCTGATTAGCCATCCTAAGTATGATAGGGGAGTAGATCAACTTAGGTTTTCCCATTAGTGCCCGGATCTGCTTCATTATGACATTGATCTTCGACCCTAAGTCGAGGACTACATAGTCTATATCATACTCTCCAATTTGAGCATTTGGGTGTAGTTCCTTATTTGTCCTTCTCTTTTTAGAGACTTGGTGTACTGATCTATTCAACAAGGGATCTATCTTTCCTAACTCGTACTGTCTGATTAAATTTCGTAGCTCTTGTACAACGCTTTCATATTGAATCAACTTAATAAAAGTATATAAGAATTTCATGAGATTTCTTACCTCTTTTCCTTTTCTTGGCAGAGCAGACTGGTCGAATTCTAGAGGCATTCCACATTCTCTTAATTCTGGTCATGTCTTCGATGAAGAACCTTGGTCTCTCCCGAATTCTTTTCTTGCCTCCTCAAATATTTGTTTTTCTTTCTTTGCATAAAAAAATTGTGTCTTCTCTGCAACTTTCCTGACTCCCGATTCTTCTATAGTCTTTCCTTGGGTCACTCTATCTTCTCCTGTAACAACGCCTCCTCTAGTGATAACAACTACTCTAGGGTCCTCTCCGCGAGGTTCAACATATACTAGTTGCACTTGCGGGTTCTGCTGAGGTCCTCGTCTCTCCTGAAGTTTGGCTAACAACATAGGACAATCTTCGATAACATGTTCAAATGAGTTGTAGTAGATGCAAGTGGTACAAGGGTTCTGACAATCCCTTGCTAAGTGTCCTAGATGTGTGCATTTATAACAGATGATCTATCCTCGACCTCGAACCATACCTCCTCCTCTTCATCTTCCTCTGAATCCACCGTGAGGGTTGAAGTTTCCTCTTCCTGGAGAATTATACTACGCAATGCTTCCTTCTTACTGTACTTCACCTTGAATTTTGTATATATCCCTCGACCTTTCATGCATGAGGTCGTAAGCCCTACAATCTCTGTCATTGTGTCCTACCAACTTACAGAACATGCAATACATATTTGTGGGTGTTTGGACATATTTTTGTAGATAGTAACATTCACCAGGGCGATGTCGATTCCTACATACCTTGCACCAAGGTAGGGTAACTTGCTTCAAAGGGATCGGGGCTCCAGAGGCCAAGTATTCATGAAATAATGGATAATGTTTTTTGTCATGGCCTTATGATTTGCATCTGATACACCAGATGTCTTCTCTTTTATCTTTTCCCTTATCTTTCTTCATATCTACGACCTGTAGAGATAAACTAATCAACTGACTCAATATTTGACTCATACCTAATCTAGATTCTTCCATAGGGGCTAATTCTAACTTCATGGCAATCCTCAGCGCCTCAGTTTGTGAAGCAATCTTCTGTTGCATCAGAGGAAATCTAATGTGTGGTAAGAGGGCGACAATGAACCATTCATTGTTCTACTCATCTGGGATCTGGAAACTCAAATGGCCTGTCAAGGTCTTAAATCTCTGATCAAACTCCCACACAGGTTCAACTATTCTCTGGTTGATTTCTTTTATCTCTGTAATGCACCGCGACTCTGACTTAGGTTTCTTGAATTCAACAATTAACACAGTTTTAATGACATTCAGTGGTTTCGGTGTAGTTCCTTGGACAAATTTCATGTACCATCTCAGTGCACGATCTCTTAGGGTAGTACTGAGCTGAGCTCATTTAACAACTTCATCGATGATATTATTAATACTCCATACAACTTCACATAGAAACCAGTTTTGATCAGGATCTTCAGATCCATCTCCTCTAAAGGTGGGTAACCTCATCTCATCTGCCATATGTTTTCCTAGGTTTCCAGACTGAATATGTGGTGGAATACTAGTGACAATGATCAGAGCGCTTTGGTGAATCCGATTACTCTGATTGCTTAATGTTTCTAAAACAATAGGAGGAATAATAGTACTTACTTCAATAGTCGGTGTGGTTCCTGAAGTTTTTGGCTCTTCCCGACGAGGTTCTTCATCTTTTCCTTCCTCTGCCCTAGTGGATTTTGAATTCTCTTCATCTATCAGATCTGCCTCTTCTCCATTGTAGAAACCCTCATCCCCGTAGTTCTTCTTAAACAGGTTCACAAGAGGGACTTCTCTGAACGCTCTCCCACTACACGTATGTCCATCCTCTGTGTCACTGTCGCTGTCCGAGTTCTTGAACATTAGCCTTTTCTAATCCGACCAACTACTGTATCTTCAAGATGTTCTTCTCATGCAATAGTATCTTGATCTTCAACTTCAAAAAGTATAGAAATTTTCCTCTGGGTCCCTTAAAGAAATACCTCTCAACTTGGCTATATGACTCTACTCTGTCAACAAAAAACTCAATGATATACCCTCCAATGGTACTATTGATACAATGATCTATTTCTCTTGACATGAAATTATCAACTCTCTTGACCTTCTTGATCAACGCCAAAGTCCAAACCACATGTGTTCTAGATCTAATCTCAAATTGGGTGTCTGCTAACCTAGCTAGCCACTCGTATAACTCTTGATGAATTCCTCCAAAGAAAATCTCGTGTATATCAGTAAATATATATCTTCCTGACCAATCCTTTGTACTAAGATTAGGGTTCTTGTTCTGGGCTTCAGCGAAGTCCTTTTCTTGATCCTCTATCCACTTCTGAATCTCTGTGTTCAATGGAAACCACCTTGACATTCCCTCACAAAGATTCCTATCCCGACAACAAAACCATTTGTTGTCACATGGGCAGACCCATGGTTCAACTCTAACAATGCACCAACAAGCCCTAACTACTGGCCCTTTCGTCAACACCTGCAAAGCATATGTAGTCTCACCCGAAGTAGCAATAGGGGGTTGCAGGACACAGGTGTCTATAACCAGAGGAAATGTAAAATGGATTCAAAGAAATTACACACAATAACCTAGTATTATTTATCTTCCTTAGGCCTACTGCGCAAGTTATATCTTATATCTAACACACTATCACAATAGTATCATATCAAATGACAAATAACCCAACACCAATAACACATAACACAAGATGTACGTGGTTCACCCTCTCCCTAGGGATACGTCCACATAACTGTGCTTTATAATATATTAAGATGGAAGCATACAGTTCTTATCTACGCTCTTTAGCCAACATATATTCTCTCTCTCTCTCTCTCTCTATATATATATATTCCCTCCCTGTGCACCCAACTGAATATCTTACAACACAGAAGGCCCTCACACACAACACTTCTCTCTCACACAGTAGTACTCACTCAATCTCACAATAACAATGAAATCTAAACCAACTTAGCACCAACCCATCCCGGGCCCTTTAGACCTTTATTTATACATTACAATAGCTCTCATACATCCTTAGGTTGAAACCTAAGTGTCAAAACCCTAGCTACCCAAACCCTAGGTCAACTTGACTCGCATTTTCAAGGCTTCTCCAGCCTGTCTTTCCTTCCCTCTCGCACGGTGCTTTAAAGCATCCAACGATGGCTTTTTACTCTTGCTGATTTTTCCACAATTCATCTTCCTTTCTGATCTGTCCATCCTCCGTCTCCTCGTCCAACAACTTACTTTCTCTTACTTCACACCGTCTTTTCTGCTCTTCTGCTCACTTCGACCCAGTATCGGTCACTGTGTTTTCTGCACAGTTTGCATTCCATCTCTTCTTCCTTAATCTTCACTTACTTTCATACCCAAGGGCCAATAACATGCGTCGAAAACAAAATTCCCAGTATGTGGTATCAATAGATATCAAACCGATCAAGTAAAAAAAATGGTGCCTCGAAAGGTTCTCCAACATATTCCCATAATTCCATGTTTGCAGTGACTATTCAAGTTCCAAAGAATAATACAGTTTATGGATTACCATGCACGAAAGAGAATTGAAGATGGTATTCTTCGAATTCCTACAGATGGCTATGCATTTAAGGAAATTGTTGCAAAATGGCCAGAATTTACAAATGAACCTCGTAATGTTAGGCTTTCATTGGCAACTAAAGGTATTAATCCATTGGGAGAGCTTCATTATATTTACTCAGTGTGGCCTATATTTGTTATCAACAATAACATTCCTCCTTGGATGTCAATAAAGAGGGAGCACATAATGTTGAAAATAATTGTTCCAGGTATTTGTTTACATTAATTTTTTGAATGTAAATTTTTCATTTTTCATTTTTTTTTGCATAATATCTTTTATTTATTTATTTACGTATATATGCATACCATGGTAGTAATTTCGTGTAATTTCAAACAATTAGGTAAGTACCAAGTTAAATATATGAATGTGTATATCGAGCCTCTTATCGACAAGCTACTAAAGTTATGGGAGGGCATCACTATGTATGACATCTGTAAACCAATTGGGCAGAAGAGATTTCAATGTCGTGGAATACTTTTATGGACAATTCATGATGCCCTAGGACTAACACATTTTTGTGGTATGTAACATTCCATATTGCACGCTTGAATAGTATATAATTAATTGAATATATCATGCATGTTTTTTAAATAATCCTTTCTTATATTAATAATTAACATTAATCCAACTGTTGCAGGTCTTCAAACAAAGGGTAAATTTGCGTGTCCATTTTGTGGTCCTAAGATGAAATCTCGCCAGTCAAACAGTTTAGGAAAGGAGGTTTTTGATGAGTATAGACACTTCCTCTCTAAGAACCATACGTATCGTACTACTGAAAAATATCTTTTCAATGGGAAACAAGAGATTAGACTAAAACCACAAAGAATGACAGCTCGCCTATGGAAGTTGGCATATGGAAAAATTAATCCTCGAGGTAAGAATTTTGTTTATGTATCGTAAATGGAATCATGTTTTGAAATTTTATTTTAATTATTCAATTTATTTTACCACATTTGATAAATAGCGTTCTTATTTTTTTTATGCTTCATCAATGTCATCGTCGTGAAGGTAGTAATAATGGGCTTCCATGAGGAATGAAATGTTATCCCACTCAATTCACGAGGCTGCATTACTATGAGGAGCTAAAAATAGTTCATTTGTTTGATACAATGCATATCGGGAAGAATGTGACAAAAACATTATGGTGAATCATAGATGGCAGGAGGGATAAAGAAAAAATTGTCAAAATTTGTAATGACATTTAGGAAGCCAATCATGCAATGCAAAGTGTGATCCGATCAAATAGTGTTGGAGACCAAAATAACCTTCCATGGTTATTAACAGAGAAACAAAACAACGGTGTAAAAGATGTCATTCAAAGAATTAAATTTCTCACAGGTTTTTGTTCAAACATAAAGAATATATTAACGAAGAAAGGTGAATTTGGTGGGGTAAAAACACATGATTGGCATACCTTCATTAAGGTAATTAATGATTTTAGTATTCATATTTATATATTGTTCGTATACATTTTTTGATATTTTTTTTTTTGTCTAGTTTTGAAACAAGTAACGATTCGTTTTTATTGTTACAATATGTTATACCTATATCTCTCCCAAACGACTTTGACAAAAACGTCAAACAAGCTATATATGTTCTTGGAAAATACATGAGGTAAGTAGCTGCAATATATATGCAAAAAAAAAATTCATTTTTTTGTTGTACTTAATGACATGTGTTTTACTTGTAATGTAATATGTATTATGTTTTGTTGAAACATATTATTTTCTTGCATCATTATCTATAGATGGTTGTCAATGAAAGAAATACATGAAGATGATATAAATTATTGGAAGAGAGAAATTCCTTGACTAATGTGAAATGTAGAAGTATCTACCTCCAACATTTTTCAATGCACAAGAACACTACCTCATACACCAAGTTGAGGAGATTGAAATGTGTGGACCTATACACACAAGGTCAATGTGGATAGTGGAGAGGCAGTTGGAATCATTGAAGGCTTTGGTTAGACAAAGAGCACGTCCTGAGGGTTTTATGGTTCTATGGTGGAGGGATATATGGTATATGAATCCATGGTGTATATTAATCAGTATCTTCCTAAATTATCAGCGCAAACTATGCATGCAATGGATTGCATTTGGGATGTGAACTGCATCAAAAAAATTGAAGGGGATCAGTTGTTGGGGAAAGGTACAATGAATAAAGTGAGAAGTAATATTTAAATTGTGGATATTTGTAAGAAATATAAATTTTCATTTTTTTGTGTATATGATCATACTCATTTGATATTTATTCTTTCATCATTTATTAATATTTATCATGGTTATAACTAATATTTAATATTGGTGAATTTTGATTTTTTGATCGGTCAGTTGCTCAAGATTGGGATGCACTACATTTATACATTGCAAACAATCTTGACTGGATGAAGGTATGGTTTGATATATGTAAAAAATGTCATGGCGGTAGGTTATCATGGAAAGATCTGTCTGAATTGGTTAGAGAAGCTCGTCGTAATGGAGATTCTGATGTT
Source organism: Picea sitchensis (assembly GCA_010110895.2). Taxonomy (NCBI): domain Eukaryota; kingdom Viridiplantae; phylum Streptophyta; class Pinopsida; order Pinales; family Pinaceae; genus Picea; species Picea sitchensis. The sequence continues at coordinate 43,373 of SNQJ01S0046873.1, forward strand.
ACTCCGAGGGAAATAGAATTAGCATATTGTTTGAAAGATGGAAAGGCAAGAAAATTCACCCATTTTATTCAGTTATTTTATATTATATTAATTTGACTGTAGGTGTGTTTTTTTCATATTATACTTTCCAAATTATATAATTTTTTTTATTATTAATTGGCAATGCATCTTTTACATGTCTGGCATATTGCAGTTGAAACACCAAAAGGCTATGTGGTGCAATGGTCGTAAATTTCGCATCAAACAATTGGATGAAGCCAGGAAAACTTCTGATACTGGGATAATTGCAGTATTCCAGGTCACTAATGTTTCCTCTAGGAGTGACAAACATCCTCGAGAATATGAAAATAGATACTATGGATTTTTGAATGATATAATTGAGTGTGACTTTAATTCCTTCAAATTAGTTTTGTTCGATGTCAAATGGTATATGTTACAAATGCATGAACATGATGAGGAAATAATTGTTATTCAACGTGCCAATAGATTTTTGTTGATTAAAACAATGGTTTTTGAAAAAGCAAATGATCGTTATGTTTTTCCAAGTCAATGTGAACAAGTCTTTTACTCAAAGGTTCCAAGTAAGAGGGATTAGTCATTTGTTGTTAGATATGATCCAAGAGGAAGGCCAGTAAAGTATACTGTAGATGAAGAAGATGATATTGAAGAAGAAGATGATGTAGAGTTAGAGAAGGAAGAATATGTGTTGATAGATGAAGAAGATGAAGAAGATGAATCAGGTATAGGAGACAATGCGCCAGTTCTTGATGATGATATCGATGAAGATATGCTCGAAAATGACATTGATGAAGATGATGATATCATCAATCCTTTCAACATTGTTTATGAACTGGATCTTGATACATATGTCGAGTTGGATGATCAATAAGAAGATACAGAAGAAAGATGATACAAATGTTGCGTTGGTCGATGAGGTACGTAACTAGATATTTTAATTTGAATGAATTATTCTCTTTAAATAATTTTTTATGTGGGTTAATTAAATGTTTTTAAGTTTTGTTTCATTTTTGATTTGGTAATTTCTATGTGTTGGATTATTGAGAGGGGGGGTGAATTAGTAATAGAGAAATATAATCCGTTTTAACCATATAATGTAAGTTTTATATCAATGTAGAATTATCATCCAATATTTGAAGAGTAAATAAACAATGAACAATTAGACACATACACATTACACCCATGTTTTTATGTGGAAACCCAAAGCAGGAGAAAACCACATAATTCTTTTTCTTATATGTCTTGAAGAATTACATTCATTGGAAGCACCAAATTCCTTTGTTTTCAGTTGCAACTAGAAAGAGGCTCCAACCCCCTAGTTTCTCAAGCTACAACCTGAGGTAAGATCCAAATCCCCAATTCTCTAGCTACAACCCCCTATGTTCTTTGACTAAAACCAGAAGGTGGCTACAACCACCTGTTCTTTCCCTGTCCAACCGCCCTGACGTATAAGTAGAATGATGGAACCACTGTCACACTATCAATGTGAGATATACTACTGTAAACCTGTACCAATCAACCTGCACCAAACAACCTGTACCAATAACTTGAACCATGCATCAACCATGCATCAACATGTACCTCAATCTGTAATCAACATGTACCATAAACAAGTGCATCAACCATGCACCAACCTGTACCAAACAACATGTAATCAACTTGTACCATAAACAAGTGCATCAACCATGAACCAACCTATACCTCAACATGCAAACCTTCCTTAACTTTAACAACAAGAGACTAGCATTTTGATCAAACTTTACTTTAGTCTCACATGACTAGTTTTGGATTAGTCAACAACCCTAACTTGAAATAATCATAACTATGTATCTATAATGAATAAAGATCTGAAAATAGTACACAATGTTCTTCAGTGTGCTTAATTCAATTCCTCTAGGTGCCACTACTTAGAACCTCTCAAAAAAGGAGTTATAGCAAAAAAGGCATACCTTGTTGAATTCTGGCTTATTCTAGAGATCAAACTTGTAGAGCATGCCCCGTACGAAATATTTGTTGTATGGATCTGAAAATTTCACATAGAATACTATAGACTCTATTCTAGCCAACACATTTGGTCTTACTAAATTTGGATCCGTTATGAAGAAGTTATGACGTTTTTATTTGAAACACCTCTTTTAGACTAGTTTCAGGACTAGCCACAAACCCTATTTTCCATGGATTGTAACTCCAAACATACAACGAACCACAAGATGAAATTCGTACCACAACTACTTGGATATGTTTCCTCAATGGCCTCCCAATTTCACGGTCTGAATCATTGTAGAAAACAAGTTATTGCGAAAATGGTGAGATGACCTGTAAATAACATACCTTAGAAAGCATCATCAAAAGAATTTATCCTCCCTTGAATTTCGACCTTCTTTACTTCACCTTCCCTCTGAAATTTGGCATAGATATCCTTTGGTTACCTCAGTCACCTGTATATATTCAATATTCTCAAGTGTGATTAAAATGAGAGAGCCTTGCCTCTTATTTATACTCTCCAAGTAGCTTCCTTAGAAGCATCTTCTAGGCCACTTTGTCCACATAGCCACTTTGTCCACATAGTCACCTATGTCCAAATTTGCCCAATTTTCCACTTGTCCATGTATCCAATATCCACTTGACCACTTAACCCATTTTCCTCATTTTAGGGTTAACCTTCTTATAACCACTTTCCATAATTAGAAAGTTCTCCATTTACTTTATTATTTAAATAATCCTCCTTGACTTTCTCACTTCACTTCATTATTTAAATAATCCTCTTTGATTTTGTCACTTCACTTTATTATTTAAATAATCAT
>SNQJ01S0046873.1:46244-63807 GCA_010110895.2 Picea sitchensis
TCTTTGACTTTGTCACTTCACTTTATTATTTAAATAATTTCTTCTTTGCAAGCACTTTGACTTCTTTGACCTTTTGGGGTTTCAAGCCAATCATATGAGGGTCCTTCAACTTCGTAAGGCCATAACTCTCAAACTGTGAGGATTTATGTGACGTCCACATACCACCGGAAATGTCATGACATGTACTATTCATATAGAATAGTATTACCTGGAAATATATCAAAATTCATACCATTATACATCAAACAAACTTGGGTCCATTACCCAAACCTTTTTGCTACCAGAATTCGCTACTAAAATTTCTTCAAGGGTTGACATCAATGACAACCAACCCAATTAATCAACAATACCCCCCTTTGGAATTGATGGAAACACTCTGATGCAATACTGAAATCATATCACTCATGCTCCCCCTAGAACCATTCCTGCATCTATGTGACCAACGCTCCCCCTGTAACCATTCCTCTGTCCTCTGCATATGATAAATATCTCCCCCTTTGTCATCAATGGAAAATATATCTTTCCATTCGGGGCTGCTCCCCCTAACTGACTCATCTGATCTACCAACCTGAATTGTCCTCTTTATGGTGCTTCCTCGTGTACATCTAAGACATATAAGATAAAAATTCAAAAGAATTCATTTTGGAGTATAAATAACTCCGAGTCTTTGGCAAAGTTATTCAAAGGATTCCTGTGGAAGCGATTTTGTAAAGATGTCTGCCACTTGTTATTTTGTGCCCACATATTCAAATCTGATGTTCTTTTTTGGAACCTGTTCCTGTAGAAAGTGATACTTGATTGGAATGTGCTTCGTCTTGGAGTGCATCATCGAGTTCTGAGATACTGATGGTGCTTGTATTATCACAATAAATTGGAATGGACTCATCATACTGAACCTGTATATCTGTCAGAGTTTGTTTCATACATAGAACTTGTGTACAAAAAGTTGATGCTGTAATATACTCTGCCTCAACTGTAGATAAAGATATTGATGATTTTTTCTTTATTATCCATGATACTAAATGCTCACCCAAGTAGAACGCTACTCCACTGGTGCTTCATCGGTCATCAATGCAACCTGCCCAATCTGCATCTATGTAGGTAATAAGTGATAAATCCTTTCCTTTTGGATACCATAATCCAAACTCTTCTTTTCCTTTGAGATATCTAAAAATCCTCTTCACTACTAATACATGTGATTCCTTTGGTGCTGCTTGAAATCACACCACCTATCCCACTGCCTGCATTACATCTAGTCTGGATGTTGTCACATATAGTAGTCTACCAATCATTGACCTTTATTTCCTCTGATTTGTAGACTTTGAATCATCATCTTTTCTGAACTTGCAACTAGTTTGCATAGGAGTGATAGATGGTTTGCAATCTTCCATTCCGAACCTCTTTAGCATTTCTCTGATATACTTGGTTTGAGAAATAAAAATTCCTTGGTTGCTTTGATGTATCTGAAGACCCAGAAAGAAGGATAGTTCTCCAAGTAATGACATTTCAAATTCATTATGCATGTCCTTTGCAAATTTCTGGCTTAACCTGTAATCAATACTTCCAAAAATAATATCATCAATATAAACTTCAATTAATAAAATACTATATTGAGTTACGTTGATGTAGAGGTTATTGTCTGCACTTCCTTTTCTGAATGCTTCATGTTGTAGATATTTATCCAGTCTAGAGTACCATGCTCTAGGAGTTTGTTTTAGACCATACAAGGCCTTCTTTAATTTACACACATAATCTTCGTTCTCTGACAACTGAAATCCTTCGGGTTGTTCAATGTAGACTTATTATTAAGTTCCCCATTGAGAAAATATGATTTTATGTCCATCTAATACACTTTAATATTTTTGGAGCATGCATAAGCTAAAAGCATTCAGATTGCTTCCATTATGGAAACTGGGGAAAATGTATCTTCAAAGTCGATTCCTTCAACCTGTGCATATCCTTTACATACCAATCTAGCTTTGTTCCTTGTAACCTTTTCATCTTCATTAAATTTATTCATGTATACCCACTTTGTGCCGATCACATTCTTATCCTTTGGTCTTGGAACCAATTCCCAAGTGTCATTTTTCTCTATTTGATCCAATTCTTCATCCATGGCCTTATTCCAAAATTCATCCTTGCTGGCCTCTTCAAAACAGGTTGGTTCAATCGTATATAAGAGTGCTAGGTGTGTTTGTTCTGGTGAACCGATTCTTCTTCTAGTCTCAACTCCTGCATCTTTGTTTCCGATAATTTGATGTGAAGGATGATTCTTCTATACTCGTCTGCTAGGTGTCTTTGGAGGCACTTGCTGAACTTTCTCTTCTTCTTCTGTCGGATCCTCTTCATCTTCCGCTTCTACTTCTTTTTCATCTTCTGCTTCTTCTTCATAAATTTGTTCCATTGATTCATTTTCTTCTTCATTTAATTCTTGTCTACTTGTTTCATTAATTGTTACGTTGATTCTTTCCACAAAATTGTTCAATCTCAGGTTGTAATACTTGTATGATTTCCTTGTACTTGAGTAACCAACAAGTAATACTTTATTTACACGAGAATCAAAATTTCCCATTCTGCCATCTTCTCTTTTGATGTAGCATTTGCTTCCAAAAACTCTGAAGTGCTTCACATTTGTTGGTCTTCTTTTCCATAGCTTGTAGGAAGTTTTATCGGTGTTGTTTCTGAGCATTACTCTGTTTTGAATGTGAACTGTTTTATGCACTGCCTATGTCCAAACACTATCTATCAATTTGGAATCCATTAGCATTGTTCAAGCCATTTCCTGTACTGTCTTGTTCTTTCTTTCAACAACTCCATTTTGTTGAGGTGTCCTAGAAACATAGAATTGCATTTTTATTCCATGCCTGTTGTAGTAGTCCATAAATTCCTTTGAAGCAAACTCTCCTCCATTATCAGATCTCAATCATTTGATTTTTGAATCCATTTCATTTTCAACCGTTTCCTTGTAGACCTTGAAGTTTTCATAATATTTTGACTTATTCCTCAGAAAGCAAACTGTAGTCATTCTTGTATAATCATCAACTAGTATCATAAATTATTTCTCACCTTTTAAACCCTTTGTTGTAGTTGGTATGATCCAGGTGGATATCGGGGGCCACCCATATTTTCCAAATGGCTCAAAACAGTTTTCTGGCCATTTTGGCAATTTACTATTTTTAGCAGGTTTTAACTTCAGGGGCCATTTTGAGGGCCTAAATGAAGGTTTTTAGAGATCGAGGTTCTTAATAATAAATGAAGGAATAATTGAGGCCCCAAAATGAATCTCCTCGACGATACCTTTCCAACGAGCTATCACACGCCTAAAACGGAGATCGTATGCAAAAGTTACGACCCCGGGAAGTTGATGCACCAACTTACCCAAACGGGGCCCACATCTAACTACCCAAACGGGGCCCACATGACTTTTGGCTTCATCTCCTAGGGTTAGGTTTTGGATGTATAGGACTTTTGGCATTCCCGCCTATTGTAAAAGGGCCTTCCGAGCCCCATTGTAACCATCATATTTCTCGGCGCGAGTAGCCGCTACATCTCTTCTCAGATAAGCCGCCACCATCTTCTAGCGTAGTCTTCACTGTGATTTTACAGTCAGACATTTCTTTCATTAATAGAAATCGCATTATCGTGACTCCGTTTATGGTTGCATATCCGATATATATTTCTGTTATATTACTGATATATCACATATCTCTGCATTTATTTATTATATCTCCGCCTCTCATTTCGTACAAAAATAATCCGGACAAGGTATCGTGAGCACGCTTCTTGATCGCGCTTTTTTTTGTGCATGTCCCTGAAAAGGTCTAGGTATATCAAGTTGGGTCTCAAGCTTGTCTCTCTTGAGACAATCACTCGCGACACCCAAGAAACCCTCAATGGCGGAAGAAAAATAAAACGATAGAGCAAACGATCCTATCACCGCTGTTTCATAAAGCTCTCACCGAGCAGAGGGAAACATGGAGAATTTTTCCCACATCCTTCAACGGCTTCCGATAACAACAGGCACATATTCATAAAGCTGCCACTTTGGAGGCACCCCGCCCTTCAAGGTACGTGTTAATTTTACATTCCGTGACGGAAGGTTAGATGCAGATGCCCTAGATAAATGGTTAAACTGGCTAGAAGGTTATTTCTCTGTCTACAATTTTTCCAACAGTGAAAATGTCACCTTCACACTCCTTAAATTCCTTGTCCATTTCAGATATTGGTGGGAAATTTATTGGGATAAAATTTCCACAAAAGAGTCTGGAATGTATGGGTTTGAGCCCACTTGGGAATTTTTGTAGATGCGGTAAAGGAACAGTGCTACCCCGCTGGCAACGAGAACACGCATGATGACCACATCATGAAGATAGAGGGCTGCCAGCCTCCAGAGTTCACCAATACCTTCCATACCTTGTGCACCAAGCCAGGTATCAAAGACTCGAATCCATTTGGTTCTGAAATACCGCGGAGCTCTACACAAATACATCAAAAATGAAATTGATTTTCTGGACATCACATCACTGCGCCGCCATCGATATGCCTAAAATTGAGCGTAAATTTAAGCACCAAAACAAACAGAATTCGAGTCCGCAGAACCAAGCAACAACCAAAAGTATGACAAAGACGCCCCGAACAAACAACAAAACCAACCCGCACATACATGAAAAGAAGGGTCACGGAAGACAAAGAAGGACACCGAAAATGGTGCGAGTTCCACAAAACCGCACAACATTGATGAATGTCGCCAAAAACAGTCATTGCTGGCGAAGATCAAAGACAAGGAGCCGAATCCCGATTCGTGACCGACTAAAAATACCGTAAAAGATGATCATCGACGCTAGCACTTCAATCGCTATCAGTTTCGACCGCAGAATTCAACCATAAGAACCATTAGATCCTGAAGAGGTGGAGCAACTTTTTCATTCACATGTGGGTGAAGGGTACCCCGCCAAGATTTTATTGTTGATAGCGAGCTTCTAAGAACCTCATCTCAGAGTCATCAAACGCTTGGGATTGTCGACAACACCACACCAACCATACAAGATTGGGTGGCTTCGCTAGGGACAACATCTTTGTGTCAGCCAACAGTTGTCGATTTATCAATGACATATGATCCAACCCTTCAAGGATGAGGTATTATGTGATGTTCCACCACTAGATGTCTGTGATGCTCTCGGCTGCCCATATATGTGGAAACACCATGCTATCTATGAGTCTCAATCTCATAGTGCCGGCTATTACCTGGGGTCATCTCTATAGATACCGAGAAGTTCCAATCCACGCCCACCTAAACAGCGTTAAGTTGCAAGGCAGTATCTCACTAGAAAATTCATCTTCTCCACAACTGCTCAAAGGGTGAACATATGATACCAGCAGCCACCACAACCACCAAAGCACCTTCTATCCAACGTATACAGTCGACAAGGTCGCAACAAAGCACAAGACTCTTCGCACGGGCCATTTAAAATAGCCAAACCGGGTCAAAAAGGTCCAAACCTTCCACCCACAAGTTCGTGATAGATTTCACAACCAGCAAATACATTTCTCCAAAGCAAGACAAGCAGTCACCAAGATGTAGATTCAACAAATGCGCTTTTCCCTCTCCCTCGGGATCCCAACGCAATGGAGACCATTACCATAAGGAGGGAGGATTGATCCGTGTGGATATCGGTGTCCACCTATCTTTTTCCAAAATGGCTCGCAAACAGCTTTTCCGCCATTTTGGCAATTCTACTATTTTTAGCGGTTTTAACTTCCCGGCCATTTTGAGGGCCTAAATGAAGGTTTTTGAGATAGATGTTCTCAATGATAGCCGAAGGCATGATTGAGGCCCCAAAATGAATCTCCTCAACGTATACCTTTCCAACGAAGCGCTATCAAGACGTTTCTTAAACGGAGATCAGAAAAGTTACGACACCGTGAAGTTGATGCACCAACTTACCTAAACGGGCCCACATGACTTTGCATGTCATCTCCTAGGGTTAGGTTTTTGGATGTCTAGGACTTTGGCATTCCTAGACCATTGTAAAAGGCCTCCCGAGCCTCATTGTAACTATCATCTTAAGTAATGAGTAGCCACACATCTCTTCTCGTGAGATAAGCCGCCACTCATCTCTAGCCAGTCTTTTCACTGGGTATTTTTACAAATTTCAGACATTTTCATTAATAGGAAATCGTATTATCAGACTGTTTATGGTTGCATCTCTGATATATTTCTGTTATACACGATTTCTATATCTCCGGTGGCATTTATTTATTATATTCTCCGCTTCTCTCATTTCAGGCTTAAAATAATCCGGATCATGGTCCAACTAGATTAGTATGCACAATTTCTAGTGGTCATGTCATTGAATATTCTTTTTGATTTAAACTGGTCTTTTTTTTCTTTCCTTATTGACAATGATTTCATAAAGTTTTGGTTGGTTTAGTGATTTGTGACATTTCTTCAATCAGCTTTTTCCGACTTTGACAAGTTTATCAAAATGTATGTGACTCATTCTTCTTTTCCATAAACTAACTTCATCTTCCTTTCTTAGGAAACACTTCTTTCATTTCCAATTTCACTTAATACATATATGTTAATTGAAGTTCTCACGCTTGTTGCAATCAATTTTTCCCCGAACCTTCTTTCTTATCTCACACTTTGTGAATCGAAAGTAACTTTAAGGACATTGGTCACACATTTGACTCACACTTAAAAATATTATGTTTCATAATCTTCTACTAGTAGAACATTTTCAGCTTCTTTGTTATTCTTTGCTCCCAATTATGACTGGTGGCCTTCTCCAATTATTTTGGCTAAATTATCATTTCAAAGGAGACTGATCCATTCTCTTTCCTTTCTTAATGTAAGAAAATTTTGTCTATCACATGTCATGTGTTTTAAAAAACCACCGCCAACATAATAACCACGCTTCAAGTATCTTGTAGAGAGAGTGTGCATTCTCCATTGCTATAATCGATTCTCGCTTTCTTATCCATGTCCTTTTCTCGAGGTTCCCTGTCAGGATCTTTTTTTTTGTGGTTCTCTAGGAGGGACTGACATTCTGATATCTTTGGCCATGTGTCCAAATTTGTTACATTCGTATCATTCCACTTCAGTGCTCAAAGATTCAAACATGTTATAAATTCTTCTATGTGTTTCACTAGGCCTTCTTGGATAACCCTTTTGTGTATGACTTTCAAAGTTGTTTAGGTTCCTATTGTTAGCTTTGCAATTCACATCTTTATGTCAAAAATTATTACATGAATAACATAAAAAAAAAAGATAGTTTGATACCCGGGAGTTGAATATCTTCTGAAAGGAGGTACTCTTATGAATCCTTATTCTTCCTGAGGCGTATATGTTTCTTTCGGTCATTGATTCTGAAATCTGAATATTCTCGGTGAAGGAGTGTCACTGTAATTTTTTTTGTAGACCTTCCTATCCCCTTTGATTGTTTCTTCATAGCTTTTTGGATATGTTTCTTGTTCTGTTGTTTTGGAGCTTGATCCATTTTTTGTCTGATCGTATCCAAGTCTAGAGTTGTCATGATGAGGTTTTTGACTGTTGATAATATCATTCAAAACTTTTGAGTTGTTCTGCATATTTTTCTTTTGAAGATCCTCTCTTAATGTGACAATTTCGGCTTCCAAATTTCCAATGATCATGTCTCTTCCTTCTAGTTTTTCTTTGAGTGCTTCCTCAATTCTTTTATCTTCTTCAATTTGAACTTTCAAATTTGTGATCATTTGTTCTAGTTCATGAGGTTCTTCTTTCTTTTCTAGTTTCGCTTGTAGTTTCTTTTTTTTCTCCTTTTCTCTTCTAATAACTTCTATGGCACACAAAAATTGTTCTCAGTAGTCAAATTCTTCCTCTTAATATCCTTTTCCGGCCTCTTCATATTCTTCTTCGGTGTCTTCTTTATCAGAGTCTTCTACTGCCATGAATATAACTCTTTCTGTCTCACTGCCACTAACTTCATCTTCATTTGATGATGATATGTCTTCTTTGGTTCATAAGTTTTCTTGAAAAAATTCTTTGTGGTTATTTTTCCTTTATATGTTTGTTTGCTATTTGAGTAACCTTCATCATTTCTCTTTCTCTTCTACAAACATTTGTTAGAAAAATGACCAATACCATCACAATTAAAACAAATCAAAGGAAGATTACCTCTATTCCTATCGTTGGTTCCCTTGTTGAATCTTTTAACAAAGTTGGTCGCTTCTTCATCATCTTCCGAGAAGTCACTACTGCTGTTATGTTCTTTTTCTTTTTTCTTTCCCTTTTGCTTTGATCTTTTGGATGCTTTGAAGGTTGCTTATTTTATATCTGGATTTTCTTGTTCAGTTCTTATTTCATATGTTGTGAAGATTCCATGTAGTTCATCCATGCTTATTGAGTTTAGATCTACTCTTTCTTCTAGTGCTGATATCTAGGGTCAAATCTCATAGGAAGAGATCTTAGTACCTTTTGAAAAATTACATATTCTTTGATTTCTTCTCCCAATCTCAAGATTTCATTTACTATTTCATCGACTCGTAAAAAGTAATCTCCAATATTCTCATCTTCTTTCATATTTAGTTGTTCGAAAAATGACCTCTGTAAGTTTGAAGCTTTGATGCTTTGACTTTTGAATCTCCTTCATAAATATTTCAAAGTTTGTCCCAAATCTCTTTAGCGGATTTACAATGTGAAAATTTGGTGAATATCGATTCTCCAAGACCATTCAGAAGTGCATTTGTGGCTTTGGAATTATTCTGACCAAGTTTCACTGCTTTGTCATTTGTCGACGAAACTACTGGTGTTGTGTATCCATCTACAATTGATTTCCAAATTTCAAATCCATGTGCCTGTATATATGTCTTCATCCTTATGTTCCAAAATGAATACTTATGTCCATCAAATTGTGGTATTCCATTTTTATACATGTTGTTTCTCTCCATGATCTACCTTTCAGTGGTTAAACTAATTTTTGAAGGAACCTTCTTTGAAACCAATTGTTGGATTACCGCGAGGGGGGGAGAATCAATAATAGAGAAATCTAATATTTTTTAACCATATAATGCAAGTGTTATGTCAATGTATCAATATCATCCAATATTTGCAGAGTAAATAAACAATGAACAAATGAACAATCATACACATACACATACACATACACATACACAGTACACTAGTGTTTTTACGTGGAAACCCAAAGCGACAGAAAACCACGTAATGTTTTTTCTTATATGTCTTGAAGAATTACATTCATTGGAAGCACCAACTTCCTTTGTTTTTAGCTGCAACTGGAAGGAGGCTCCAACCCCCTAGTTTCTAAGGATACAACCTGATGGAATATCTAACTCCCCAATTCTCTGGCTACAACCAGAATGAGGCTACAACCCCCTATGTTCTCCGGCTACAACCGGAAGGTGGCTACAACCACCTGTCCTTGCCCCGTCCAACCACCCTGACGTATAAGTAGAATGATGGAACCAATGTCAAACTATCACTGTGAGATATACTGCTGTAAAACTGTACCAATCAAACTACACCAAACAACCTGTACCAATAACCTGAACCATGCATCAACCTGTACCATAAACAAGTGCATCAACAATGCACTAACATATACCAAACAACCTATAATCAACTTATACCATAAACAAGTGCATCAAACATGCACCAAATTGCACCTCACCCTGCAAACCTTCCTTAACTTTAACAACAATAGACTAGCATTTTGATCAAACTTTATTTTAGTCTCACAGGACTAGTTTTGGATTAGTCAACAACCCTAACTTGAAATAATCATAACTATGTACCTGTAATGAATAAGGATCTGAAAATAATATACAATTTTTTTCAGTGTATTTTATGCAATTCCTCCAAGTGTCACTACTTGAAACCTCTAAAAAATGGAGTTATAGCAAAAATGGCATACCTTGTTGAATTTTGGCTTATTCTAGAGAGAAAACTTGTAGAGCGTGCCCTACACGTAATATTTGTTGTATTGATATAAAAAAATTACACAGAATACTACAGACTATACTCTAACCAACACATTTTGTCTTACTGAATTTGGATCTGTTATGAAGAATTTATGACGTTTTTACCTAAAACACCTCTTTTAGACTAGTTTCAGGACTAGCCACAAACCCTATTTTCCATGAAGTGTAAATCCAAAAACACAATGACCCACAAGATGAAATTTGTACCATAGCTACTTGGATATGTTTCCTCAATGGCCTCCCAATTTCATGGCCTGAATCATTCTAGAAAAAACTTTATTGTGAAAATGGTGAGATGACCTGTAAATAACATACCTTAGAAAGAATCATCAAAATCATTTATCCTCCCTTGAATTTCGGCGTTCTTTACTTCACCTTCCCTTTGAAATTTGGATTAGATATCCTTTGGTTACCTCAGTCACCTGTAGATATTAAATATGCTCAAGTTTGATTAAAATGAGAGAGCCTTGCCTCTTATTTATACTCTCCAAGTAGCTTCCTTAGAAGCATCTTCTAGGCCACTTTGTCCACATGGCCACTTTGTCCACATAGTCACCTATGTCCAACATTTCCCAATTTACCACTTGTCCATGTATCCAATAGCCACTTGACCACTTAACCCATTTTCCTCATTTTAGGGTTAACCTTCTTATAACCACTTTCCATAATTAGAAAGTTCTCTATTTACTTTATTATTTAAATAATCCTCCTTGACTTTGTCACTTCACTTTATTATTTAAATAATCCTCTTTGGTTTTGTCCCTTCACTTTATTATTTAAATAATCCTCTTTGACTTTGTCATTTCAATTTATTATTTAAATAATCCTTTTTTACTTTGTCAGTTGACTTTATTATTTAAATAATTTCTTCTTTGCAAGCACTTTGACTTCTTTGACCTTTTGGGGTTTCAAGCCAATCATATGAAGGTCCTTCAACTTCGTAAGGCCATAAATCTCAAAACATGAGGAGTTATGTGACGTTCCACATACCACCAAAATTGGCATGACAAGTAATATCCATCTAGAATAGTCTTAACTGCACATATATAAAAAATCATACCATTATACATCAAACAAACATGGGTCCATTACCTTAACCTTTGTGCTACCAGAATTTGCTACCAGACTTTCTTCAAGGGTTGACATCAATGAAAACCAACCCAATTAATCAACACTATGCATGATTACTATGTTGCTTTTGTTTATTTTCTATTTTATATATTGGGTATTGGGGAATTGAGAGGGATGTGAGGGGGGGAGGGGCCATATGAGATTCCACCTTCACGTGGTTGGCCTTGTTTAGTAGAGAATAAATTATTCTTGAAATCAAGAGAAGTTAATTCATTCATATTTATACTCAAAGATCACTCACAGACCCACTCTATATATCGACCCATGAGATTTGGTATTTAAATAATGATTTCGTACTAATATTAATCTTTATGGAGAAAAAGAGTACTTAGATGAGAGAAAAAAACAAAGACATAAAATAACTTGAATCTTGTCATGCGATTAATCAAGTACTTATTTTATCAACGTTATTACACCATGCCCTTATAGTACTAGTAGATGTGGGGACGTGCATCTCAGTCTTATTTTAAAGGAAATAACTAAAATACATTGTACTAGGGCTAGATCAGTACATGATGGACAAAGATAACCTGTGAATGGGGCGACCGTTGAAATCCTTTCAAAATGTTTATGTATGCACTGAAATTTGACATGGATAGATTGTTGGCATACCTTGATGATATGGAAGGGTTTCCAAACTCAAATATTACTCACACACTCACTCTATATATCGACCCATCTCGTCCTTATTTCGTTTTAATTTTCTCAATCGAATTTTAAAGGAAACAACTATTAAAAGACATTGTATTAGGGATAGAGTACATGATGGGCAACAATATTGACCTGTGAATGGGGCCAACATTGAAAGTTTTTCAAAATGTTTCTGTATGCACCAAAATTTGACATGGATAGATTGTTCACATGCCTTGACAATATGGGAGGGTTTCTAGACTCAAATGTCACTCACACACCCACTCTTTATATTCATTGTCTGTGTCGTTCAAAACCAACATCATGCCAATTAGGCCCATGATTTTGGTCGTGGCAAGAAGAAGGCGATAGATGAGATTTTGTATTTAAATAATGATTTTGTACTAACATTAATATTTATGGAGAAAAAGAGTACTTGGATGAGAGAAAAAAGAAAAGACATAAAATAACTTGAAGCTTGTCATGCGATTTATCAAGTACTTCTTTTATCAATGTTATTACACCATGCCCTTGTAGTACTAGTAGATGCAGGGATGTGCATATTAGTCGTATTTTAAAGGAAACAACTAAAATACATTTTACTAGGGCTAGATCAATACATGATGGGAAACAATAACTTGTGAATGGGAACAACATTGAAATTCTTTCAAAATGTTTTTGTATGCATTGAAATTTGACATGGATAGACTGTTCGCATACCTTGACGATATGGAAGAGTTTTCAGACTCAAATATTACTCACACACCCGCTCTATATATCGACCCATCTCATCCTCGTTTCGTTTTAATTTTCTCGGTCGAATTTTAAAGGAAACAACTATTAAAAGACATTGTACTAGGGCTAGAGTACATGATGGGCAATAACACTGAACTGTGAATGGGGCCAATGTTGATTTTTTTTCAAAATGTTTCTGTATGCAGTGAAATTTTACATGGATAGATTTTTCACATGCCTTGATGATATGGGAGGGTTCCCAGACTCAAATATCACTCACAAACCCACTCTTTATATTCATCGTCTATGTCATTCAAAACCAACATCATGCCAATTAGGCCCATGATTTTGGTGGTGGCGAGAAGAAGGATATAGATGAGATTTCGTATTTTAATAATCATTTCGTACTAATATTAAACTTTATGGAGAAAAAGAGTACTTATATGAGAGAAAAAAACAAAGACATAAAATAACTTGAAGCTTGTCATGCAATTAATCAAGTACTTCTTTTATCAATGTTATTGCACCATGCCCTTGCAGTACTAGTAGATGCGGGGACGTGCATCTCAGTCGTATTTTAAGGGAAACAACTAAAATACATTGTACTAGGGATATATCAGTACATGATGGGAAACAATAACATGTGAACGGGGCCAATGTTGAAATTCTTTCAAAATGTCTCTGCATGAACTGGAATTTGACATGGATAGACTGTTTGCATCCCTTGACGATATGGAAGGGTTTCTAGACTCAAATATTACTCACACACCCACTCTATATATCGAACCATCTCTTCCTCATTTCATTTTAATTCTCTCGCTCAAATTGTAAAGGAAACAATTATTAAAAGACATTGTACAAGGGCTAGAGTACATGATGGGCAACAACATTGACCTGTGAAAGGGACCAACATTGAAATTTTTTCAAAATGTTTCTGTATGCAATGAAATTTGACATGGATAGACTGTTCACATGCCTTGATGATATGGGAGTGTTTCCATATTAAAATATCACTCACACACCCACTCTTTATATTCATCATTTGTGTTATTCAAAACCAACATCATTCCAATTAGGCCCATGATTTTGGTCGTGGTGAGAATAAGGCGATAGATGAGATTTTGTATTTAAATAATGATTTTGTACTAATATTAATCTTTATGGAGAAAAAGAGTACTAAGATGAGAGAAAATATATATATATATATAATAACTTGAAGATTGTCATGTGATTAATCAAGTACTTCTTGTATCAATGTTATTGTGCCATGCCCTTGTAATACTAGTAGATGTGGGGACATGCATCTGGGTCGTATTTTAAAGTAAATAGCTAAAATACATTGTACTAGGGCTAGATCAGTACATGATGGGAAACAATAACCTGTGAATGGGGCCAACATTGAAATTATTTCAAAATGTTTCTGTATGCACTGAAATTTGACATGGATAGACTGTTCGCATGCCTTGACGATATGGAAGGGTTTCCAGACTCAAATATTACTCACATACCCACTCTATATATTGACCCATATCATCCTCATTTCGTTTTAATTTTCTCGATCAAATTTTAAAGGAAACAACTATTAAAAGACATTGGACTAGGGCTAGAGTACACGATGGGAAACAATACTGACCTATGAATGGGGCCAACGTTGAAATGTTTTCAAAATTTTTCTGTACGCAATGAAATTTGACATGGATAGACTGTTCACATGCATTGAAGATATGGGAGGGTTTCCAGACTCAAATATCACTCACACATCCACTCTTTATATTCGTCATTTGTGTCGTTCAAAATCAACATCATGCAAATTAGGCCCATGATTTTGGTCGTGGCAAGAAGAAAGCGATAGATGAGATTTCGTATTTAAATAATTCTTTCGTACTAATATTAATATTTATGGAGAAAAAGAGTACTTATATGAGAGAAAAAAACAAAGACATAAAACAACTTGAAGCTTGTCATGTGATTAATCAAGTACTTCTTTTATCAACGTTATGGCGCCATGCCCTTGTAGTACTAGTAGATGTGGGGACGTGCATCTAAGTCGTATTTTAAAGGAAACAACTAAACGAAATTGTACTAGGGCTAGATCAGTACATGATGGGCAACAATAACCTGTGAATGGGGCCAATATTGAAATTCTTTCAAAATGTTTTTGTATACACTGAAATTTGACATGGATAGATTGTTCGCATGCCTTGACTATATGGAAGGGTTTCTAGACTCAAATATTAATCACATACCCACTCTATATATCGACCCATCTCATCCTCGTTTCGTTTTAATTTGCAACCCATATAGTGCATGTATCTCAACCCTATTCACTTGCAACCTTTTAGTGGTATTTTATTACATTTACAATGTACATACTTATAAAGGTCCAATGGTCATACTTTACTTAGACCACATATATTTAGGCTTATATCCAATTCATCATTATATGCACTTTGATAATATAGGGGTCAAAATTGGGGTGTAACACACCTTGTACGACATCTAACACACTTCATATGATAAAATATTTAGCACATGCAATACACCCACCAAAAGAGGAATTTTTTCTTGAAACCCATGCCATCACTCCCCCTTAAGGTATTGTACTCTATATTTCAATGTCAACCAAAACTACCATCATACATACATCAAACACTTTGGTGACCTCTTTCTTGCTCCACCTCGAACAAACTAACAAGAAACATTTCCATTACTACCTTCCATTAGTCACCACCCATTTTTTGTAGCTAACCCTAGTCAGCTCCTCAAACTCACCTCCATCACAAGGATTTAATTTTTCCTTTAGATTGTCTAGGAACTATTGGCTTCTACCTCTGTTTCAAAATACAAAAGAATGATTCTCTGGGATTAATCCATTCAAAATAAATTTTGGACATTTTTTCCACTCACATGGAGAGTCTCATGCCTTAGTGGATTCACATCTTTATATATACCATGTCATAGCATGTTGATGTTAGAAAATTCTAACTCATCGCATAACAATGTTTCATTAGGCCATATATGAAGTCTTGCAACTGCAAGCTTTGCTTGGTTCTACCAGGAAATGAGTTCTTGAACTTTGGAACTATCAATAAGCGATATTACTATAAAAAAATTGTAAGAAAAAGTCATCATGCTCCACTTGTATAATGTAGATTACATGAGTTCCTTGATTGATCTTCATGGCACACTTCTCTCTCCTCACTAGTCAAGGTGCATTTGGCACAATACAATGAAAAACTTCTTTAAGAGAACTAAGGGTTCCTTGATTTCGTTTATACTACCATTTCCAAGTGGCACATCACGTACATAAATGATTCATAGAATGAATTAGCCTTTAGTAGGGTGTTATCATCATCATGGTTGACCAATTCTATTTGGTCATCAATGCCATGTCCTAATGAAATTTATCGCCTAAATGAAGCACATCCTTGGCTACTTATTTATAGAGTGTTGGATTATTGAGAGGGGGAGGTGAATCAATAATAGAGAAATGTAATCCTTTTTAACCATATAATACAAGTGCTATATCAATGAAGCATTATCATCCAATAACTGCAGAGTAAATAAGAAATGAACAAATGAACAAACATACACATACACAGTACACCAATGTTTTACGTGGAAACCCAAATCAGGAGAAAACCACATAATTCTTTTTCTTATATGTCTTGAAGAATTAAATTCATTGGAAGCACCAACTTCCTTTGTTTTCCAGCTACAACTGGAAGGAGGCTCCAACCTCCTAGTTTCTTAGGCTACAACCTGAGGGAAGCTCCAACTCCCCAATTCTCTAGCTACAACCAGAAGGAGGCTACAACCCCCTATGTTCTCCGGCTACAACCGGAAGGTGGATACAACCACCTGTCCTTGCCTCGTCCTGCCACCCTGAAGTAGAAGTAGAATCATGGAACCACTGCCAACCTGTCACTGTGAGATATACCGCTATAAAACTGTACCAATAAATCTGAACCATGCAACAACCATGCATCAACCTGTACCTCAAACTGTAATCAACTTGTACCAAATAACCTGTAATCAACCTGTACCATAAACAAGTGCATCCAACCATGTACCAAGTATGTACCAATAATGTTGCAAATACTCATCAAATATGACTCATCAATATGTACCAACATCATCAACTATACACCTCATGTATGTGCCAACTCATCAACTATTTGTCTCAACCATGTACTCAACATGTACCTCAACCTAAAGCCCTTATCAATTTCATCATCCAAATATGATTTGTATATCTGTAATAGACCTGGTGTATATGATCACATTCCTTCAAACTTTTCTTTAGTTTCACATGCTTAGTTTTGGATTAGTCAACAACCCTAACTTGAAGTAATCATAACTTTGTACCTGTAATGTATAAATATCTAAAACTGATATACAATGTTCTTCAGTGTGTTTTATGCAATTCCTCCAGGTGTCACTACTTGGAACCTCTCAAAAAATGAGTTATAGCAAAAATGGCATACCTTGCTAAATTCTGACTTATTCTAGAGAGAGACCTTGTAGAGCGTGTCCCACATGGAATATTTGTTGAATTGATGTGAAAATATTACAAATTATACTATAGACTGTAACCTAACCAACACATTCTGTTTCACTAAATTTGGATCTGTTATGAATAAGTTATGACATTTTTACCCAAAACACTCGTTTTTGACTAGTTTCAGGACTATCCACAAACCCTATTTTCCACGGAGTGTAACTCCAAAAATGAAATGACCCACAAGCTAAAGTTTTTACCACAAATACTTGGATATGGTTTCTCAATGGCATAAAAATTTCAAGGTCTGAATCATTATAGAAAACAAGTTATAGCGAAAATGGTGAGATGACCTGTAAATAACATACCTTAGAAAGCACCATCAAAAGAATTTATCCTTCCTTGCATTTCAACCTTCTTTTCTTCACCTTCCCTCAGAATTTAAGCTTAGATATCCTTGGTTACCTTAGAAACCTATATATATTCAATATTCTCAAGTGTGATTAAAATGAGAGAGCCTTGCCTCTTATTTATACTCTCCAAGTAGCTTCCTTAAAAACATCTTCTAGGTCACTTGGCCCCACTTTC
>SNQJ01S0046873.1:64991-100217 GCA_010110895.2 Picea sitchensis
AGAACTATCCAGATACTTATCATGGCCATAACTATCTAACCGTGAGGAGTTATGTGACGTTCCACATACCACCAGAAATAGAATGACATGTACTATCCATATAGAATAGTATTATCTGAAAATATATCATAACTCATACCATTATCCATCAAACAAACTTGGGTCCATTACCCAAACCCGGGGTCTCCAACTTCTCATGGCCATAACTCTCTAACCGTGAGGAGTTATGTGATGTTCCACATACCACCAGAAATGGAATTAAAAGAACTATCCATCTAGGATAGTTTACCTGGCAAATTCATTGTCCGTCATCTCATTATTCCACAATGAATCATGGGTTTTGTTACTCCGCAAAGCATCTTCCCGTGAATGCTTTCACCATAAGGGGACCACTTTGGAGTTCATCCATCTTTACTTCTTATCAACCATGACAAGAAAATAATGAGTCATATTTACATCAAACAATATTGGGTCCATTACCCAAACCTTTGTGCTACAGGGCTTTCTTCAAGGGTTGACATCAATGACAACCAACCTTAATCAACATACAACACAACAAAATCCCAATATATGGTCATTATAATGAGTATTAGAATGCATACCCTATATTAATCATTATAATGTATACCCTAGATCAAATTACATTGAGAGAGAACACAAATGATACCCTCTTATAAAATTTATATTATTTGGAAAGTTTTAAGACAATGCCATGCCATAGTCTTAGAAATGACACATTTGAAAATCTGCAACAACTCAAAAGATAGATTAGTGTGAGAATGTCTAGTAGGCCATAGGATTACTCAACTTGCCTTCCTTGTTAAATCAATGTGTTGACAGTTTCTTACAATCTTAGGGCTAACACAACATCATCACTAGTATCCTAGTATCCACTATCCCTTAGATTGAGCTTCAATAGTTCTAATATATAGTCCAACATGGCATCTCATGAGAATACAACGTGGTTCAAATCTTGCAAGTTTTCTATGTCACATCAACTCACATACTTTGATCCCTACTAATTGTGCCACCCCCACTCAACTCTTCCTAGTAGCAATCACTCTACTAAGCTCCCTCCAACCATTACTAATGATTTTGCAGTTTTTTTCGAATACATGCTTACAACTACACTTGTCTTTCAACCACCATGGATTTTTGTTCCTTTCTCATTGGTTTCTTTAGCCTACCAACACCGAAGGACTAGATAGTGTTAAGTGAATCTTTTAGGATGCAATAATGTTTAACGATTGAATGAACATTGATAATGTGATTGTGATTAACATTAAATTAGTTGGTGTGAGACAATTTATTCTGATTTTTAGTGTGCTTCTTAATCTATGTGGGTTAGATTGAGTGGATTTCTTAGTGTATGGAATCCAGATGTGGTGTAATTATTACCATGTATACAATCGAGTGTGTGCATCCATTCAACACACAAGATCCAATAGCAAAATCCTTCAACCATTCATTTGCATGCCACTTGGTAGACATGTTGAACTCTAAGCTTTGGCAATTTGTTGTCATTAGATCATGTGATTGACATATCAACCCTCAAAATGAAAGTGTCACCTAGCATGCACATGTTTTTTTATTTCATCTTTCTTCTTGAATGCGGTCACAACTTTCAATATGTACCCACTGCCATTTTGTAGTATGTAATTGTGTCCAAGCATGTTTTATCACTCAACATGTGCTTAGGGTAGGTTTATGACTATAATGAACATTTAATGTGGTTGATATATCATTTTATGTAAATACGAGGTCAATTATGTTAGATAAATAAAATGA
This sequence comes from Picea sitchensis, assembly GCA_010110895.2. Classification (NCBI taxonomy): domain Eukaryota; kingdom Viridiplantae; phylum Streptophyta; class Pinopsida; order Pinales; family Pinaceae; genus Picea; species Picea sitchensis. Next base: position 66,780 of record SNQJ01S0046873.1, read on the forward strand.
CAGTGGATTAGTAATTTTATGTTTAAGATCTACTTCACTACTTCTAGTGTCATTATAGAATCATTTCATGTGATTGTTCTTTTATTCTTCGTTACCATACAATTTTGTTATGCTTACTATTTGAGTGCATATTATAAATACAAAAATACAATAGTTTAATCATTCTACAAAGACTCGTTTTCACAAACACAATTATATTAGATGAAATTTATTGAAGTTAATAATTCAAAGGGTTTTTAAATGTAATTAAATGTGATTATATAATATAAAATAACTTATTAGTCTCCAATTTATATTAATACAATTAACTTTGAAACTTATTAAAAAAACGTGTCAATTTTTTATTGTAATAAAAATACAAATTAATAATAAAATTATTATTATTATCTCTTTTATACTGTAAATCCAACTTGAAAGTAATGACAAAACTTCAACACTGCTGGGTTTTATTTTAAAATCATGTGATTTTTGGTACTAGAGATTTAAAAGCAATGAAATTTATTCTATAATTTTTTGAATTTTAAATGAACAACAAATCTTCATAGTTGTTGCGATCTATTTTGAAATTTAAAATTTTAAAAGTAATGAAATTTGATCTTCCACTTTAAAAAGTATAAGAAATGACAAATTTTAAAGGAAATTGTTGAGTTTGTAAGTCTTGAATTAAATGTAATGTTGTATAAGTTATTTCAAAGGATTATATGATGTAAGCACATCATCCTTGAATTAGAAAGCTTGAATTTTATATGTACCTAAGTTAATGTCATTATAGATCTCTTCATTTCTCTTCATTAAGTATCCAAGTCATTGCCAATTTGGAAAGATAAACTAACAATACCATCCAAGGTGACACCAAATTTTCTTAATAAATAAAGAATATGATGATGGGGCATTACCCTAAAAAATGAGTGGCTTGATCCATACTCCATTAACATCGAGGTAAATCAATCCACTTTGTACCAAATTTAACCTCGATTCCACTTGATCTCCACTTGATGAATCAACAATTCTACCCAAGTCAGCTTCATTTAGACTTGTCCTTCCAACAAGTTGATATTTGGATGGCCTAGGGGTTAATATTGCATTTGATGAGACTATTAGTGATGTATTCATGGATGGCTAGATGATGTTGATTATCTAGTTGTCTTGGTGATTGTTTTCCTTTCATACTAGTAGACTTGGTTGTGGAGTCCCTATGATGATTGGATGGTTGATGATACATGTTGATGTATGTATCCCTTGATGGAACACCCTAGAAATTTCTGGCTAAGATAATATTGTATTGACATCTTTGTTTGCTTGGAATTATCCCCTTGATATCACTTGATTTCACATTCATTTAGGTTGATATGGTCTAGCACGGTGTGATGTTCATGAGGTGAATTCCCTTTCTCATGTTCAGGATTCATACACATATGATGGTTTTTTATGACATATATTACACCCTCATGTCGAGTTTTTCCCTCTTCTACATATTTTTATGCCCTGTTACTTGGTGGAGGAGCTTGCCATGGAGTTCCCTAGACTTGTGGGGTGATTTCACACTTGTTTAGGTTTTATTTGGATATTATTCATCATCCCATGTGGAGCGCTCACCCTCCTTGCATACTGTTGTGGGTGGGAAATCCCTCCTACGGACTAGCACTAAGGGTTTTTATCATGCATGCTGATATGACCTAAAGATTCTTACTTCTTACCATCATCCCATTCCTAAGCCCCCATTACTCATATGTAAATACAAGGCTCAAGAGATTAAGTTGACGTACCTTATTTTTCGTGTTTGATGCCGATCCCTTTTCGCGCTTGGTTGTTCTTTGACTGCAACTTTACTCCCAATGCTGACCTGCATTCACAAAAGACAAACAAAGAAATCCACATGCATTTGATCTATGAAATATGGGGTTAGAGATTTAATCAATCGTGCAAATAATATTCAAATAATGACAATCTCATATGGCAGGACAGGAAAAGAAATTCTTTTATTAACTTCACAATGATACCTTACAATGATAAAGTTGGCTATTGCTCCTCGATCCTGGTCCCGGTCCTGGTCTCTTCTTCCACTGTCTTCCAACTGCTTTTCTCTACACTTCTCTTTGCACAAGGATGGATAAATGTTGGGACAAAGGGAATGCTCAATCGGGTATAGTCTCTTTACTATGATTTTCCTCCTTTCAAATGGGACCCCTACCCCTTCTTTTATAGGCTAGAAGGAGCTAGGTATTTGGTCGAATGACTGGCCATGCATGGATGAAAGGTTTAGTTAACTTTCCCAAAGTTGTTTATTCCGTCAACAACTTTCCTTTTTCCGTGATTTTGTAGGTACACGTGGGTTGTATTGGGTCAGCTAGCATGTACATGCGTGCAGTGATGGAGCAAGGCACGTGGGCCTTTATAAAAGGGGTTTTTAAGAAGAGTTGTTCAATAGTGTTTTGGAAAAGAAGGAATCAGAGATGGACTGATGCTAGGTAAGCATGTATGGTGAAAATTAGGGTTATAACAGATGCCCCCTAATGTGTGAGGTTAGAAGAGCATCTGATGGTCGAAATATATTATCAATCTTCACCAACGTTCCAAACAAGTGAGCCCAGGGACCAGAAATCGGGAGGTGCCATATGCAAAATAATAATTGCGTCACCGAGGCGGGCATACCCATGCTCGAGATGAAATAAAATCATGGATACCAATCAAATACACTATATATCCAATTCATATAACTATATAAAATGTAGCCGCCAACAATACACAACGGAGCTACATCTCTGTTGGCAACAATAATGTAATTTCTATTGTTTATAAGCTACCTACACAGGATCTCTAAATTTTCATTACTCATCATGAGCAACGACACTTATCACTTGTATCTTTTTACATACCTTCCTTTCGATTTTTGTTTTCATGACTGTAAGCATGAAAACTCACAGCTGGAATTCACACTTGATTTCGATTTTTTATCAAAGGATTACTGTTCATATGGTCTATTGTCGAATTGTCGTCTTTCGCTATGAACATGATGGTTTTCCTAGTTTATAACTCCTTGGTCCTAGTCATGCCTTGGTTACATAAGTAAAAAACCTCCCACTCATCAATATTTGATTAATAGTAATGGGGTTTGATTTATAAATTTTTTTAACACAATGTTTATTTGAAAACGTTTACCTTGTAAGCAAGTCATGAATATGTGTGCTCTATGGTATACAAGCGCTTACATCCTTACACTACCCATATCCCAAGGTATCATATGAGTTACAGCGTGGTATTATTACTCTGAATGGCCTCGGGCTTCACGATCTCTTTCCCATGCATGGTGATTAACGCTCCTGCCTACCATTTCGAATTGTCACAACATTGTTCTGTTCGGGGCTATGGCTCTGTGTTTTTTCTATCAAACCCTACCCCCAATTTCCGTGTTGATTCCCTGCTATTAGCCATGGCTCCTGTGGTGAGTATTGAGCTCAACAACATCCAGACCTTGTTATCGTTTGAAAATTCCAGAGATGACTTAGAAAGGAATGGCTGGCGTTTGTTTATTGAAAAGTTTGAGGGTTTCAATCTGAGAGTAGCTCAAGAGTTCGCGTTGACATTTGAAGGTTGCAGAGAAAAAATAGGAGACGTGAAGCTTGCGGTAGTTGAAGATTTTATAAGCCAAGCTACCGGTTTACCAGCTGTGGGGCAAAAGTGGTTCAAGAACGCAAAGGTTGAAGAGGTCCCCTGGTCATTGTTGTTCACCTCAAGGAAAATTACCAATTGCAACCGAGGTATGCTTGTCTTGTCTCTAAAACCTAGGTGGCATGATCTGTTAGCTATTGTGAAACAGTTTATTACATGTGAAGGGAGATTTGGGTTGGTTTTCTTGTATCACCTGCGATTTCTTATGAGCTTTATTGATTTCCCGCTGAACATGCCTTATTTCCTCCTTAGAAGTCTATACAAGATGGGAAAGAGGTTTAAGAGGTAGAAGTCTGATTCAAGTTTGTTCCATCATGGTTTAATCAAGATTATCATTATGTATCAGTTGAAATTAAACAACGATTGTTGGGATGCTTTTGTGTTATGAAACGGATTTGGTAATAGTGAGTTGGGACAGGTTGACAAGCCTGTCATCACATAAACCCTTGTGAAACCTACCATCTCTCCTTCGCTCATGCCCTGTGATCCTATCTCTAATTTGGAATCCTCGACCTACCCTGATTCTACTCAACCCGACACTCAACCGGATTCCTATCCTAAGAGTTGTACTAAGGCTGTTAAAAAACCCACAGGGAAGAAGTGTAGGGGCAACGCCGATGTCAATTATAAGAATAAAAAGGCCGCTCGTTGGGTTTCACGATGTGCTCAAAAAAAACCCAAACCCTGTGCTGACACAAAAAACAAAATTGTGGTAAGTGAGGATTCAGATTCTGAAATTGAAAGGTTCTTGGCTGAAGAGTATCCATATTCATATGGAATTTGCCCTGACAGACCCTACGATTATGTTACCAACCTACCACCGTGTCTAAAGGACAATCCTCTCTTTCCTGGCATCAAACTCAGTGATGAACCTACATGCCAAATGGACAATTCTCTAGCTGTTAATACTATCAATACATGGTCTCTACAACCGCATTGTAATGAATGTCGATCCTGGATCGACAGGTATTACAAGGATGTGCCTTTACTACAGTCNATCAAACTCAGTGATGAACCTACATGCCAAATGGACAATTCTCTAGCTGTTAATACTATCAATACATGGTCTCTACAACCGCATTGTAATGAATGTCGATCCTGGATCGACAGGTATTACAAGGATGTGCCTTTACTACAGTCTTGGCTTAAAACTTTGGAAGACCAGGTAGATTCGTTAACAAAGGAGAATAGAAGACTCCAATCCATAACTCAAGCCAAAGACAAACGCCAAAAAACTACAGGGTCTGTTATTTTTAAGAACGTGGAAGCAGTGACAACAATATTAAATTCAAAGATTACTTGATTTGTTTGAATCCCTTAATTTGAGGTATGATCCTTTTAAAAGTTTAGTATGATTCTGTCTTTCTCAATTTAGGATACACGATTTGTTTGCACAGATTAATTTTTAGTTTGTTTTGATTGATTGAATAAAATATGATTCTAGTTATAATTATAACTAGCTACATAATCGTGATATTCTGTAGCTAGTTAGAAGAATTCGAATTACTTGTTTTGATAACTAAAAATACATCTGAAATATTTTTATTTTTATTTGTTTTCAGGAACCCATGATTTCTAAGGAGATTTGAAGCACTGTTGACATCTCTCAGCCATACTATCTTTATGTTTTTAGTTAATAGATTAGGCTGTTAGTTTTTGGTATCAAGTAAAATCTGGGAGGTTGCATCCCCCACATTTTTTGGAACAGATTGGATGTTATCAACAAGAAACATTTTGTTCCTGGAACCTATATAAGTATGTTATTTTGAAAACTTGAGATCATCTCTACCTGGGGCAAAAACTATGGATTTCTGATTTACAGACTTGAATAGAATATGATATTTGCACATCTTTAGCTTCTCCATATCGTGTTTTTATTCAAGTTATGATTATTTCGATTTGTAATTAGATTGTGATTGCTTTAGCTATCGTTGTTTATTGCAGATTGGTATGATAAAATATATATGATATCCATGTTTTATGTCCCATATTTAACATACAATAATTATTCTGTTCAAACTTGAGATTAAGAGATTTATCTTCATCATTCGTTGAACATTTATACACAAGTTTTCACAGCAGGATTTATCTCAAAGTGGCCACTTGTGAAATTATAAGATTGTTTTTACTGTATCTCTTATATGTTCTATCATTCAGATTCAATCATTACTGCTTCACGTTTACGAGAAGCATCTGTAGGATCTGTTGCGGGTTTGCCTCATCAAACAACGAGATTGGATGCTATACACATGATGAATATGGGATGCGATAACAGGTAAGTTTACTAGTTTAATTTCATTAGTTTAATGAATACAGAAATGTCTTGTAGCTTAAATACCTACTGCTATCTATGAATTCAGTTTTCAATTAGATAGTTTGATACTCTAGTTCTCAGTTATGAACATTATAAAAAAATAAATCAAAAAGATTAAATAATGTTACTGTTGTTTTAAAGATCAATCCATATTTGATTTTCGCGGATTTAGATTAAAATTCGTATTTTGTAAATGTTATATATATATTAGAAATAAATTCATTTGTATATATTATACATACAATAAGTAGACTTATGTTATAAATATTAGTTAGTAAACTGTAAATATATATTAGATCTGTATATAGTTTTCAACGAGTGTTTTTTTAGCAAGTTATTTTATCTTCTTTAGTTTTGTTTTTTCATTTTCTTTAGGACTTATATCGGCCAACGGAGCCGCTAAACTCATCAGAGTGGATCAATCCAAACGGCTTGGGTTAATTAGACAACCCTGGACCGGATTCACTCCTCCAGTTGACGAGCGGTCAATTTCATCCGTCAACAAATGGAGCTAGAAGGAGGGCATGAAAACTATTAATGGAACCAAGAGGTCATAAGACTCCTCCACCACCTATCCCCTCACCTATAGTGACTAGAAGTCATTCAGACGACAACATTGTCCCTCAAACAACAACCACATCAAACAATGATCTACAGATCACAGTTGAACCAGTAACTCCAAATCCTACGGGTGGTGACATACAAGAGCTTGTTTGCCAATCTCTCATAAGAACGCACAGTGCCTTAGCTCGTATAATAAAACAAAACTGACCTCTGAACCAACCACTAGACTTCTCCGATATCAGAGAACAACTTGGAGGCATTGAACTTACTTTAAACCCTACAGATCCAATCCTCACTCCTGCAGCAGGAGGATCTGGTATACCACCATCACCACCTCCTTCATCTCCTTCTTCTTCTGGAGAAGAATCCTCTAACGAAGGCAGTTCCTCATCCCAGCCTTCGACACCACCCACACCTATGGCCAACCAGAACAATCCCTCCAGACCCTGGCTCGACCAAGATGCAGTGGCCATACCTGGGCCTCAACATCCTTTACCCAAACACCCGAAGAAATGGCTCCCTAAATTTGACCCGGACTCCAAACAAATCGTTGAAGATCACATCAAAATTTTTATGTTAGCCATTAGAATCCATAGTGTCGAGCATGAAGACTTAGTCTGTAGATTGTTTCTTTACACCTTTGAGGGAAATGCCTCTACCTGGTACTTTTCCCAACAACCCCACACCATTGTATCATGGGAGAAATTTGAATCTTGTTTCCTTGAGAAGTTCGGAGATGACAAGTCTCCTGAAGTTCTAGTCATGGAGCTTTCTAGTCTAAGAATGAACCGCAAAGAAAAGATCAAATACTTTAATCAAAGGTTCTTGACACTAAAGAATCGAATCCCTACGGATTTGATGCTTGTCGAGAATCTTATTATAACATATTATACGAAAGCCTTACATCAAAGCATAGCCATTTGGGTAAAGAGATTCAAGAAAGCCACGTTGTTAGAAGCCTTTGAAGAGGCCAGTCAGATCAAGAAAGACATCCTCAGCTTAAAAGACACTACTAGCAACGAGACAGAGACTAGTTCATCTTCCAAAAAGAAAATCGAAATCCTCCCTAGACCTTCCCAAAACAAAGCTCAACCTGAAAGCTCAGATTTAGAAAACTTACAGAAAGTCGTTCAAAAACTGTCCAATCGAGTTATATATTTGAAAAGGATGGCTGAAGAAGCTTCTTCGATCAAAGGGCCTTACAAACCCCCTTTTAGGAAGCCTTTTCCCACCAACCGACCTAATTCAAATACTGAAGGCCTAAATCTAGAAAGCCTGCAATTCGCTATTCAAACGATTCTAGAAGCACATGATAACTTGATGCCTCCCGAGATCCCTGAAGAAGTAGCTGAACAAGAGACAGTAGAAGAAGATGAATCCTCTCCGAACATTTTTGGACATTTTTCGGATAGTATTTTTCAAGCTAATTTCGGAACAGTGCATCCTTACAATACTAGGAGCAAGACAACAAACAAGCCTTCTTCTGAAATGACTACGACTTTGCCTCCAAAACAGTCTAAATCAACTGAGACTAAACAAAATTCAGTAAACCCAATATTAGATTATGATTTGGTTGAATATCTAAAAAAGCTTAGGGCTAACATTTCTGTCTATGAATTATTAAAATTCCCTTTTCTTATGCAAAAAATGCTACAAAATATTGCAGAGAACAACAAAAATGACAACCTGAGCAGTAACAAAGGTGTTCAGAACAACCCCAAAGTTCCTCAGAAGGCCTCCGCCAAAACTACTTCTGATCCTCACGATAAAAGAGACCTTCCTGTAAATAATGTAACAAATGTAGATAAATCAGTTTTAGAGGCCACGAGTAAAAAGCAACAAGCTTCCACTATTAGTACTCGCAGAAATGTCCCTCCATTTTTGTTAACTTTTGAAATTTTCAATAGGAACGTACACAACTGCATGGTATATTTAGGTGCGTCATCTAACATAATGCCTTGGTATGCTTGTCAAAAGATTAATGCCAAAATTCAACCATCCAGCTTGAAGATTATCCGGCTTGATCGAACTAGTGTTAAAGTTATAGGCGAATTGAGAAATGTGATTATAAGATTTTCGTCTAACCCTAAAGTTCATCAAGTCATTGATATTATTGTTGTAAATATCCTAGAAGTTTATGGTTTGTTTTAAGCAGAGACTGGTCAGAACAACTACACGGCTATTTTGCAACGGATTGGTCTCACTTGTGGCTACCTGAGAATGGAAAGCCCAACAAAATCAAGGTAAATCGTGAATGTTATCTAAAGTTCACGGTGACTGATTTAAATGATCCCAATGAACCATTCACTCCTTCTGGCGATTCACCCGAAATATAGGGGATGGATACCTTTTTCGGTAATTTCATGGCTGAAACTTCCACTATCACTAACCTGGAACAAAAATATGAAATTTTGACATATACGCAGCCAACAACTTTTGCTCAGTGGTCACATGCAACTGACAACAATCAAATATGGTCTCTTTACTTTGATGGGTCAAAATCCAAGGAAGGAGCTGGTGTAGGTTGCATGCTCATCGATCCAGTAGGTAACAAGACCCTAATTGCTTGCAGGTTAGAATTTGAATGTACAAACAACACAACAGAATATGAGACACTATTGCAAGGCCTCAAAAAAGCATTAGATATGAATGTTCAAAATTTGACCATCTTTGGTGATTTAGAAATCGTGGTTAGATAGGTAAAAAGTTATATCCACTGTTTATCTCCGCACCTTAAAAGCTACCAGACTGAGGTATTGAATTTGATGAATAAGTTTTCCGCATTTAACATAAATTCAATTCCTAGATTGAATAATTCGGAAGCTGATTTGTTAGCTAACGTCACTTCAAAACTTTTCCCTGCAGAAGGCTTATCTCCGAATGCATTCTCTGTCGAACTATTGTTCAGACCGTCCATTCCATACAACATCACGAATTGGAGAGTCTTCGATGACAATCAACAGATTATAATTTTTCTGCATATGGAAGAAACTTTCCAGGGCACGGTGATCGACGAAGGTACCCATGAAAAAAATCTTCGTGACTTTACGGTAATACCAGATCCAAGATCTCCAGAATCTTCACCAGACATGGTAAATTCTATCTCGAAATCTGTAGTTAGATTATAAAAATTTTATGATCTTCACGACAAGTTCTGAAAATCAGTGAACTGTAAAACGAATAGTTCCTCTTTGACGCATGAAAAAGTAAATTTGGGAACTAAAGACAACCCACAATGCATTGATTTAGGGGTGGGGTGTTCTGAGCAAGAAAAAACAACGTTTATTAAATTGTTTAAGGAATTCAAAGATGTTTTTGCTTGGACGTACGATGACCTAAAAACCTTTGATCCTAACATCATTCAACACGTTATTCCTATGAAATCCCAAACCCAACCTTTTCAACAAAAGTTAAAGAAAATGCACCCAAAACTTGAACCAACTGTCAAGAAGGAATTAAACAAACTCCTGAACGCTAAGATAATATTCCCAGTTAGGCACACACAATGGGTCTCTAATCTTGTCCCTGTCCGAAAGAAGAGTGGTGAAATCTGACTATGCATCGATTTCTGAAATCTCAATCGAGCGTATGATAAAGACAACTACCCTATCCCTCCGATGGAACAGATCCTTCAACAGGTGTCTGGTTCTGAAAGATTATCCTTGTTGGATGGTTTTTCAGGGTATAACCAAGTCCTGATGTCCCCTCCAGACCAACTCAAAACCACCTTCCGCACTCCATGGGGCACCTACGCTTATAGAAAGATTCCCTTTGGACTCATAAACGTCGGTGCCACTTTCCAGAGAGCGATGGACATCGCTTTCTGAGGTTTAATTAATCAATTTGTCATAGTTTACCTGGATGACGTCACTGTCTTCTCGAAAAACAAAGAAGATCATCTAGCTCATTTAAGATCCGTTCTACAGCGATGTCGTAAGTACGACATTTCTTTGAATCCTAAAAAATCTATTTTCGCAGTAGAACAAGGTAAACTCCTAGGATTCATTGTATCGAGCGAAGGGATGATTATCGACCCTAAAATAACTCAAGTCATTTCGAAATTTCCTCCTCCCTCATCAAAAAATTCCATGCAATCTTTCTTAGGTCAGATAAACTTTGTTATGATATTCGTCCCCAGATTTTCAGAAATGGTGAGACCATTACAAAACCTAATAAAAAATGACGTACAATACCATTGGGGACCTTTAGAAATCTAGGCTTTTAATTCAATAAAAAAGGCCATAATAGATGCTCCTTCTCTAATGAGCCCCGACTTTTCGCAAGACTTCACCCTCTACACATTTTCTTCTGACCGTTCATATGCCGTCGTCCTAACTCAAAAGAACGCCGAAAAAAACGAAGTCCCAATCGCCTTTCTGAGCTCATCCTTCAAGGGGGCGGAACTTAATTACCCAACAGTAAATCAACAAGCCTATGCTATTTTCAAAGCAGTAAAGCACTTCCGATCTTATCTTTTGAAATCTAGGATGAAAATCATTGTCCCTTACCCGACTGTCAGAAATTTGTTAGTACATAAAGAACTAGGCAAAAAAGGGCAAACTGGGTCACATACTTGCAAGAGTATGAAATAGAAATCACCCCAACACAAATAGTAAGAGGCCAAGGGTTATGAAAATTGGTCACTGATTCAGCTGCAGGACAGCAAGAGAAAAATGATATGTTAAATCCAGGACAACACTATCAAAATCAAATCTGCTGTGCACAAAACCCTGTTAGTCCCTGTTATGATGATATAAAATTTTGTCTTATACACGGATCAGCTCCCCGTCACCTTGATCCCACTAAAAGGAGAGAACTAAGATTAAAATCTGCTTCTTTTCAACTGATTAATGGTATTCTGTTTCATCAAAATTTTGATGGAGTACTAATGCGTTGCCTTGAGAAAGATGAAGCAGAAAAAGTCTTATTGGAATTGCATGCAGGAGAAGTTGGTGGGCATTTTGGTGGAGATACCACTGCCCATAAATGATTAAGAGTAGGTTATTACTGGCCTACCCTTTTTAAATACGCTCATGCTTTGTGTCACAAGTGTGCAATTTGTCAAAAAACATCCAGACATATATAGAAACCAACCTTCCCTCTGCAACCAGTTTCAGTGGACTCCCCTTTTCAGTAGTGGGGTCTAGATATTATAGGCCCAATCAATCTGCCATCCTCATAGCAGCGTAAGTATATCATAACATCCACGGATTACTTCACCAGGTGATCTGAGGCTGCCCCATTAAAAGCTGTAAATACCAGCCAGGTAATATCTTTTTTGAATTCAAATATTATTACTCGTTTTGGTATCCCTGAATGCCTGGTATTTGATAATGCTTCTTATTTTTTGTCTCTTGAGATGAGTGATTTCTCTCTAGAAAAAGGAATTAAATTAAAGTATTCTACCAGCTATTACCCCCAAGGAAATGGTTTAGTAGAATCGACTAATAAAAATCTGATCAAAATTATCAAGAGAATGGTCTCTGAAAACCATAAAAATTGGCATAACGCACTATTAAACGCAATCTGGGCTGATAGAGTAACTCCTAAAACTGTTGTGGGTAACTCACCTTTCTTTCTCATTTATGGAAGAGAGGTGATTCTCCCACCACATGTCCTCCTTCCCTCTCTGCAGCTATCGCAGAAAGTACAAGAAGAGGACTGCCCCCCTTTGGAGAATCGAATTAACGCTTTGTTAAAATTAGAAGAAGTGAGGGCTCAAGAAAAACAGAAATTGGATCAACATCAACTCATTGTTAAAAAATGGTTTGATTCCAATTCTTCGTCTGAAAGAAATTTTGAGGTAGGTGACCTTGTCCTAAAATGGGACAAACCTCATGAAGGAAAAGGAGAGCATGCGAAGTTTCAGAACTTGTGGCTAGGACCATTTTTAATTGCTGAGAAATTGGGTCCCAGTTCTTTCCGATTACAGAATTTAGAGGGACAGCCAGACACCTTTCCGGTGAATGGCCAAGCTCTAAAAAAGTACTTTGCCTGATGACACTCCCATGTACACTATGTAAATATTTTTGTTTTGCTTGATGTTTGCTTTTCTTTGCTAGTTTGTTTTGATTTTTCCTTTATGCTTATCAGTCTTCTTTTTTGAGACACACATGCCTACATCATGGGCTAGTTCATAAAAAGAGAACAAAAAAAAAATTCCCCTCTAAAATGACTGCTGAAGGTTGTTTAAGCATCAATTTTGATATTTTTCTGAAGTTTGCAGCCATGTTAAAGATGACTCGTTGTTTGAAAAGCGTTTCTTGATTTCAATCTGCAACTCAAGATACTCACGATCATCCATAAAATTTCTTTTTACGTTGTCCTTGTTCCTTAAGAGAAAAACTCAGAGATGTCTCCCTACTCTTGAAGGTTGGTTTTATTAAAAAACTATTTCTAGATCTTAATGAAGGACAACTAAGAAATTTCTTCAAGGTCTGTAATTTACTAAGATATGTCCAAAAACTAGGATTTTCAGCATCACCCCGCTCTATTAAATATCTTTAAAACTAAATAAATCTTCAGAGAGTTGTGGGAAGTGCTTGTAAACCCGTCGGGATACTGAACAGGTCTGCTGGTAGCGGGTAAATGCATGCATGACGCCAAGATAACTTCGCCAGGGTACTAAACAGGCCCGCTGGTAGCGAAGCAATGTCAGGTATATGAAAATTCTCAGATATGGATTCTTTTGACCCTAAATGTCCTTCGTTTTGATCTGGAACTTCTTGGTAGGATACCGATATCAGAGTGGGTTAAATGACATCCCTGGCGAGGCTATGTATGCCTGCTGGCAGCAGCGGCTCTGCCAACAGTATTGAAAATTTTAACTTTAATATCATGACTCTCTTCTGTTAAGATTGTTGTTAGTTTTCGTCTCTTTAAAGTAACAGTAATCTGAAACTGGAATGCTTTATAATTGATAATGATGTTTAGACAAATTTTCGGTTGTTTTCAACTTGAATTTTTTTCTGATTATCCTAATCTGAATTCGTTCATTTGGCAGAGATAATTGCTTCTCCCAGCGTGTCGCCATTGTTGGCAACAATAATGTAATTTCTATTGTTTATAAGCTTCCTACACAGGATCTCTAAATTTTCATTACTCGTCATGAGCAATGACACTTATCACTGATTCACTTGTCTCTTTTTACATACCTTCCTTTCGATTTTTGTTTTCACGACTGTAAGCATGAAAACTCACAACTGGAATTCACACTTGATTTCCATTTTTTATCAAAGGATTACTGTTCATATGGTCTATTGTCGAATGACCGAGGTATGCTTGTCTCATCTCTAAAACCTAGGTGGCATGATCTGTTAGCTATTGTGAAACAATTTATTACATGTGAAGGGAGATTTGGGTTGGTTTTATTGTATCACCTGCGATTGCTTATGAGCTTTATTGATTTCCCGCTGAACATGCCTTATTTCCTCCTTAGAAGTCTATGCAAGATGGGAAAGTAGTTTAAGAGGCAGAAGTCTGATTCAAGTTAGTTCCATCATGGTTTAATTAAGATTATCATTATGTATTAGTTGAAATTAAACAACGATTGTTGGGATGCCTTTGTGTTACGAAACGACTTTGGTAATAGTGAGTTGGGACAGGTTGACAAGCCTGTCATCACAGAAACCCTTGTGAAACCTACCATCTCTCCTTTGCTCATGCCCTTTTATCCTATCTCTAATTTGGAACCCTCGACCTACCTTGATTCTACTCAACCCGACACTCAACCGGATTCCTATCCTAAGAGCTGTACTAAGGCTGTTAAAAAACCCACAGGGAAGAAGTGTAGGGGCAACGTCGATGTCAATTATAATAATAAAAAGGTCGCTCGTTGGGTTTCACGATGTTCTTGAAACAAACCCAAACCCTATGTTGACACAAAAAACACAATTGTGGTAAGTGAGGATTCAGATTCTGAAATTGAAAGGTTCTTGGTCGAAGAGTATCCATATTCATATGGAATTTTCCCTGACATACCCTATGATTATGTCACCAACCTACCACCGTGTCTAAAGGAAAATCCTCTCTTTCCTGGCATCAAACTCAATGATGAACCTACATGTCAAATGGATGATTCTTCAGCTGTTAATACTATCAGTACACAGTCTCTACAACCTCACTGTAATGAATGTCGATCCTGGGTCGACAATTATTACAAGGATGTGCCTTTACTACAGTCTCGGCTTAAAACTTTGGAATACCAGGTAGATTCATTAACAAAGGAGAATAGCAGACTCCAATCCATAGCTCAAGCCAAAGAAAAACGCCAAAAAACTACAGGGTCTATTATTTTTAAGAACGTGGAAGCAACGACAACAATAGTAAATTGAAAGATTACTTGATTTGTTTGAATCCCTTAATTTGAGGTATGCTACTTTTAAAAGTTTAGTACGATTCTATCTTTCTCAATTTAGGATACACGATTTATTTGCACATATTACTTTTTAGTTTGTTTTGATTGATTGAATAAAATATGATTCTAGTTATAATTATAACTAGCTACAGAATCGTGAGATTCTGTAGCTAGTTAGAAGAATTCAAATTACTTGTTTTGATAATTGAAAATACATCTGAAATCTTTTTATTTTTATTTGTTTTCAGGAACCCATGATTTCTAAGGATATTTGAAGCACTGTTGGCATCTCTCAACCATACTATCTTTATGTTTTTAGTTAATAGATTAGGCTGTTAGTTTTTGGTATCAAGTAAAATCTGGGAGGTTGCATCCCCCACATATTTTGGAACAGATTGGATGTTATCAAAAGGAAACATTTTGTTCCTGGAACCTATATAAGTATGTTATTTTTTAAACTTGAGATCATATCTGCCTAGGGCAAAAACTATGAATTTCTGATTTACAGACTTGAATATAATATGATATTTGCACAGCTTTAGCTTCTCCATATCGTGTTTTTATTCAAGTTATGATTATTTCGATTTGTAATTAGATTGTGATTGCTTTAGCTATTGTGGTTTATTTTAGATTGGTATGATAAAATATATATGATATCCATGTTTTATGTCCCATATTTAACATACAGTAATTATTCTGTTCAAACTTGAGATTAAGAGATTTATCTTCATCATTCGTTGAACATTTATACACAAGTTTTCATAGCAGGATTTATCTCAAAGTGGCCACTTGTGAAATTATAGGATTGCTCTTACTTTATCTCTTATATGTTCTATCATTCGGATTCAATCATTACTACTTCACGTTTACGAGAAGCATCTGTAGGATTTGTTGTGGGTTTGCCTCATCAAACATCGAGATTGGATGCTATACACAGGATGAATATGGGATGCGATAACAGGTCAGTTTACTAGTTTAATTTCATTAGTTTAATGAATACATAAATGTCCTGTAGCTTAAATACCTTCTGCTATCTGTGAATTCAGTTTTCAATTAGACAATTTGATATTCTAGTTCTCAGTTATGAACATTATAAAAAAATAAATCAAAAAGATTAAATAGCATTACTGTTGTTTTAAAGATCAATCCATATTTGATTTTCGCGGATTTAGATTAAAATTCGTATTTTGTAAATGTTATATATATATATTAGAAATAAAGTCATTTGTATATATTATACATACAATAAGTAGACTTATGTTATAAATATTAGTTAGTAAACTGTAAATATATATTAGATCTGTATATAGTTTCCAGTGAGTGTTTTTTTAACAAGTTATTTTATCTTCTTTAGTTTTGTTTTTTTATTTTCTTTAGGACTTAGATTGGCCAACGAAGCCGCTAAACCCGTCGGAGTGGATCAATCCAAACAGATTGGGTTAATTAGACAACCCCAGACCGGATTCACTCCTCCAGTTGACGAGCGGTCAATTTCGCCCGTCAACAATCTCAAAATCAAAAAAAGATATACATGTATAGTATCCATCTTCTAGAAGCTAATAAGGCCTGATGGCTGGAGATGAGGTCTTCAAAGATCGAGCAACAAATTCAAAATATTCAAAACTCGGGTAGGAGTGTAATATCAGTGTACGAATTCACTACCCAGAGGTCTTCGATAGCTCATCGGTCATGGAATAGAGAATCTTGATGATCAGACTAGAGGCTTCATTGATTTTGGAAAAAGACTTGATTGGACTTTCGGGATGGCCGAGCATGAGGGCAAGAGACAAACTACAGAGGGGCTGACTTAGGCTTGGTAAAAACTTCCCTTGGACAATAACACGACAAATGATGAGACTTAGGCATAATGGCATTGACATAAGTTCATGATGTAGGAGGCAACAAAAACTCTCCATATGTTTGGAAGAATAACCAAATGGAGGAGGACACAACTCTATGTAGTGAAAATAGCTTCCTAAGGTCATATTAAATCCCAGAGCTTGAAGATCAAATGGAAGGATGTGCTTTGTCCAAGGGTGACTAATTGTGCTGCCAATAAAAAGAAAAGATTTTCCATTCCTTTTTTTGGGGTATATTTGATTTTTTTGTCTTTTTCAATAATTTTGGAAAGCTTGAAAAAAGAATAAAAGAATGTTACGTTACAAAGGAGGAACGAGTGTCGCAAACATACTAGTTCTAGGCGCAAGGACAAGACTGATGTTCAGAGCAAGGACATTTGGAAAAATTCCTCCCGGGGCCAAAGGTGTCAAGACGCAAAGGCAAAGTGCTATAGGGCTTGCGTATAAGGCATGCTTCAGATGGTTCAATTGAGAGCAACATGGAGCTGACATTAGGCCAAAGACACGGGTATGCAAATGCGATTAATAAAACAAACAATGGTAACGTCCTTCGATGTAATTTTAATGAGCCCAGAGAAGGTAAGCTCGATGGTTTTTCATATTTAGAGAGTCTGAAAAAACGTAAAAGGAGACTCCGATGGGGTACCTTTTTCGGAGGTAGTCTAATCGGTTCAAAAAAGGGGTAAACTAGCACCGACAAAGCGTTTATTCAAAACCATTTTAACGAGTGTGATAAAGACAAGATCACTCGACGATTTTTTCATTTTTAAGGAGTCTGAAAAAAGCTTAACTATGGACTCCGTCAGGAATGTTCTTCCGGACCATTTTAACGAGTGTGAAAGAATAAGGTCACTCGACGATATTTTCAATTTTAGGGAGTCTGAAAAGAGCTTAACTATGGACTCTGTGGGGGTTCCTTTTTCGTAAATTTAGTCCCTCAGGCCCGAAAAAGGGTTAAAATTATACCTGAGAGTACTCTTCTAGAGATCTGAGGCCTCTAGAGTATACCTTTGTTCATACAGTTGACCGTCCAGACCGAAAAAGGGGTAAAATACCGTTGGATAGAGGTGACTTCAAATTTCAGTTTAACGAGTGTGAAAGGCCACAAGATCATTCGACAATATTTTCATGTTTAGAGGGTCTGAAAAGGGCTTAAACGAAGACCCGTTATGTTTTGGGAGTCCCAAGGGTGAGGTTAAGAGTGGCAAAGAGTCATGAAAATGAGGCTCAAACTCGTAATCAGGAAAAAATAAAAGGACTCCCGAGCCAATAGTCATTAGTGACAACATGGACACCATAATGCAACCAGGATCTACCTAGGGCATCCATGTTCCGGTAATCTCTACCACCAAATAGCGACACTTCTAAAGAAACAATGATGGTTCTATGTCGCAACCTAGTGGGATCGATCCTATGGAAAAGGGATAAAGACAACGAGATACAAAAGTAGGGGTGGAAACCTAACTTATATGCTCAAGTTGACCATCTAAGATTTTTACCCACGGACCGTCAAAAGTGACCCAAAACTCCAAAAAATGTCCTGATACCTGAACGTAACTTTCCATAGAAACTCTTGAATCACTCTAAATGGTTTTCAATTCAGAGAAAATGATAAGGGGGGCCAAAAAAACAACAAAAAAGGGCCAAAAAGTCTATAAATAGAAGTTGGTAGCTCATTATCACCATTGTTGATTTGGAAATTGACTCTGGAGCAAAAAACCCCCTTTGGTAAAAGTGGTGACTCTGGGAGCTACAGTGGACGAAACAACCATCTGTCTGGACCAAGTAAGTATAAACTACCTCCTTTTGCATTTTAATTCTTTATATATTCATTTAATTTGGTTTTTGGGGGGGGTGTCGACCTTTAAAATGTTGGACCTAGGTCCAAGTGGGATGTCTTATGACAGCTCGGGTGTACACTCTCTCCGTCTAATGTCAGAGGACGTGTAAACGCGACTGTAATCACAACAGCCCATGTGGACCCTCCAATGAGTGCAAAAAAGTTTAAAAAGCAAGGCCTAACACTCTAAAAGTTTTTCCATGTGCAGGATGTATGTGCACTAGAAAGAACGAGAGCATGAAGATATTAGCGCACTAGTTAGGGAATATCCTAACGCTGTGGCAGTGTCAATGCAATGTGGCTTGCTCAAGTTTTTTTTGTGTCCTTTCATGAGAGCACAACCTAGGATACTGAATGCCTTGGTTGAATATTGGAACCCTGACGCAGAAGATTTTATGTTAGAGGGGAAATCGTTGGTGCCCACTACAGAGGATATATACTTTTTGACTGGCCTCTCCAGGAGAGGTGAACCAGTCAATTTCTGGACATTTCCTTTTGGGCCTCACAATATAACGGAATTTATAGGACTCTATTGTGAGTCGGGAACATACCTATCTAGCTCACAGGTGCCAATAAGCAAGATCGCCAATTTATCACTGTAGGCAATTGTGTTACTTATTGGGTGGATGAATGGTTCTGCAGCTCTACATCAGGCTACCCGTGCACAGATGAACTGTGCAGTATAGTGCTTAAATGCACAGATATTTGACTGGAGCACCACATTGTTAGATTGTATGAAGAGGTAGTTGATAGATTTTCGGTTGCGGACGCAAAGGAACTTCGGGTTCGGGATGATTTTATGCTCTTTATTCTTTGAAAGAGTTCCTAGTTTCAGTCCTCGAGTGGTGGTACGAGGACATCTGGCCTCTCTTCCTGTAGGTTGAATATGGGCAGTGTTGTCGCCACGACAGGGTGGTGGAAGGACCAATTAGTCCTTTAATGATGATTTTTTTCTTGGTTTTCGTGACAGATCCCAATCATAGAGGATTATCCTTATGCTAGGATTGATTTCTTGAGAGATCCCGAGATCCCTGTACCTCCAGGTGAAGAGCGAGGAGAGATGAGTAAGTTTGCATCATTTTTTTTTTGTGAAACATATATAATTTTTATATTGTTATATATAAATTTTATACCAGAGTATTTGACAAATATGTGTCTATTGTGTGTAGATGTGGGACCAGTGCGACCTGCAGATTATGCGAGGAACAGGCATCGTCCTCAGCCAGGGGCCGCACCTGCCGCCATAGGGGGACCAACAACAACAGGAGAGCTTCCAGTCGGTGAGGCTGAGGGGGTTTTGAGACGAGTTGAGCGAAATTTTACCTCGCTCACTCGCACCATCCCCACGACAAAGATTGAGGATTTGCAACTATCTATGCAGCCTCATGTAGTGGGGGCACCATGGACGTGGGTCCGACTGTTCCGACATTTGGTAAACACTGTTTATTACTACAACAGGGCACACAGGCCCTGACCTTAGTTAGTCTAGACTTTTCACGGGCCGAGAGCTCTACTTGTATATATTTTTTGAGAGAATAAGCCCCATGACTCGTTACTGGTCATATTTGTTTTTGAGGTGCTTGCGTCCACCTATGTACTCTGATGATTATGATATTATATATGGATTTTTATGTATTTTTGTCTCTTATGGATCATATTTTCCTTTAAAAATGTATTTACATGTTTATGTGTATGTATTTTTATATGTGTGCGAGATGCCAATCTAAAATTTGATTAGCTAGAGTATCTATAACTTGGTTTAATCTCCTAGGAACATGAAAATATGTAATATAATCAAAGATTCGTTCTAAGAGACGTACCCTAAGTAATCGTTGGTGTAAAGTCGGATCATGAACACGGTAGACTCTATTTAACTGATACACAACCAACTGAGCTTCTAAATAGACCCGGAGATGAGAGATACCAAATGACAGGGCATCACGAAGAAACTCAATAAATGCACTGTACTTGGCGACATTATTTGTGGTGTCACCTAAACATATACCTCCTGAAGATAATAAATGGCTCCGAGGTGTAAACATTATCCAAGCCGCGGAGGAAAGCCTCCAAGTGTGTCGGCTAGCACCGTCTGCGTACCCAATGAACACCTTTGATTCAATTGACATTTGCCACAGTGACAAAAGATAACATAAAAAATGACACATCCATAATACTAAAAGAAACCAGAAAGTAATAGTACAAAGACTATACATATGTTACAAAAAGTTACCCAAGGTGACCTACCTATGAGTAATACCTCTTGAGGTAGAGCCCATTTCTAGGCTCCACCAAAGCATTTCCCTCAAAGTCAACCAGATGATAAGCACCCTTTTTTAGAACCTCTTTTATGATGAAAGGTTCGAACCACATGGGTTTGAATTTTCTTGCCCCCAGGGGGTCCTTATCTTGGTCATAGACTAGGACAAGGTCATCTTCAGAGAAAATACAAGGACGAACGGACCGATCATACTGATACTTGACTTTTTATTTGTGAGCCTCATTGGCCAGGGCTACATCACGACACTACTCATTGAGATGCTCAAGGTATACTAATTGTTCTTCAAGTGGAGAAGTGTCTGGCAGTAACTGTACTGCCAATTTTAGGGACGGGATCTGACATTCTATAGGCAAGACTGCTTCCAACCCGTAAACGAGTTGAAAAGGTGAGAAACCAGTTACAGTCTTAACAGACGTTTGGTAATCCCATAATGCTGAGTATAACATCAAATGCCAATTTGACTTGGTCGAGTTGATCATTCATTGTAGGATGGTCTTAAGAGATTTATTTACAACTTCCACCTGACCATTTGCTTGGGGGTAGTAGGGTGATGAATGTTCTTGCTGCAATCCAAGATTTGATGTTAATTCGGTCATCATTTGGTTCTGAAATTGACTACCATGGTCAGTGACAATCTCTCTTGAGACGCCAAACCTTGCGATTATCTGGTTGAACAAAAAGAGAGCTGCAGTCTCTCCATCATATTTAAACGTTGGCATAGCTTTGACCCACTTCGTAAAGTAGTCTACAACTACAATGATATAATGGTGCCCCCTTGCTGAAGGAGGGTTGCATGTAGTGTAATCAATTCCCCACTTGGTGAAGGGACCAACTATGATGACAGGAAACATGGGAGTGAGATGTGCCCTCATCTTCCAAGAGAAGATATGACACGAGTGGCACTTCTTGACCGATTCGATACAATCTTTGATTAGTGTTGGCCAAAAGTAACCGGCTCGTAAAATATTTTGGGTTGTTGCCAACCCAGACAAATGATCGCCACATGCTCTAGTATGGAAATCATTAATCATGAGTTCTGCTTCTTCATGAGTGAGGCATCGGTGAAGAATGCAATCTACACCTCGCTGATAGAGAGTGTCCTCGAGGATGAGATAATTCTTGGCCTGATGACGTATACGGTGACGTTCATCACAAGAAGCAGAGGTGGGGTACTTCAAAGTCTGGAGATAGACTATAATATCTCCATACCAGGGGTCTGAAGATGATATCAAAAACATATCTCCTCGAATAGGCGACTCTTCGGGCACAACATCCCCTAACTCGACCGGAAGTTCTGAAATAAGTTCTATGAAGACCAGTGACTTTTTAGATTTTGACGAAACAAAATATAAGTCAAATTCCTGGAGGACGACTATCCATCTACTGATCTTTCCGCCTATTACCTGTCATGCCAACATGTATTGAAACAGATTCACTACGACAATGACGGTGGTCTTGCGAAACATAGCATAATGACGGAACCATTGAACAACATGGACTATTTCCAACACAAGTTTTTCAATATGAGAATAATTGATTTCTGGTCCGATGAGGCCTCGACTCAGGTAATATATCACATATTCTAAGAGAAAATCATCTTCCTGAACTAGGACCATGCCGATGGTTGACTCTTCTGCGGCCAAGTATAATAAGAAATATTTTTTATATTTGGGTGGCCGAAGTAGAGGGGCAGTTGTGAGGGCATGTTTCAACGCTTCGAAGGAGCATTGAGCGACATTGTCCTAATGAAAAGGATCATCTTTCTTTAGTAAGCGCATAAATCCCTTTGTGATATCAACATAGTTGGCGATGAAACACCTCAAAAAGTTCGCCTTTCCATGTAGACTATGAAGTTGAAGGATTGTGTGTGGTGGAGGCAACTGAACTATTGCCTCAACCTTCAGAGGATCGACCATGATCCCTGTTGTTGACACTATGAAACCTAACAAACGTCCTAATGTTATGAAAAAGTTGCATTTGTTTGGATTCAAGCGAATCCGGAAGTAGCGACATCACTCAAAGATAAGTCAGAGGTGTGTGGGATGATCCGTTCTCTTGTGAGATCAAGATGATAAATCATCTAAATAGGCCTCGACTATATGCTCGAGATCATGGAAAGCAAAAGACATGGCCCGCTGGAAGGTAGCTCCAGAACTTTTGAGACCAAAAGGCATCTTACGATAGGAAAATGTACCCCATGGACAAATGAATGCAGTTTTGTGTTGGTCTTTAGGCTTGATTTGTATCTGATTATATCCTGAAAAACCATCCATGAAAGAAAAGGCCTCACAACCTGCACATTCATCAATTATCTTGCCAATGAATGGTGTGGGAAAATTATCTTTTGGACAGTCCTTGTTCAAATCATGGAAGTCCGTACATACGTGAATCGTGCCCTGTTTCTTGTTGACCGGCATAGGATTTGACACCCATTGGGTCTATTGGAGCCGCCTTTTTAGACTAGTTTAAGTGTAATTATTACAATCAAAGGTTGGCCATTTAAGTTGTTTTTTACTTCGTAACCTTTACCCACTGAAAATCTCAGTAGTCCCGATATGCAAAGTGGTGATGGTCATTGTACTCCTAATGCCATTTCCATTTAACCGTTGAACGAGATTTTTCACTTTTCTTTACCTCGGGATATCATGTTTCGGGAGTTACAAGTCACATTGTTTCTAAGCCCCGATGCGCGAAGTCGCGAAATAACCTTGAAAGCTTACCCAGGTTAGCATCGAGAGTAAAGTTCCTTAAACCTTAGTTAAATGCTATTGGGATTTCGCGTCTTGGCGTATGCTTTTCCAAGAAAATCTACCTTTGTAGCCTTGATTCGCGAAGTCATGATATTAATTAAACGTGATTAATTAAACACTTAATCCAGATTACGTTTTTGCTTAACTAGATCACATCCTCGTGATCTCGGGTTTTAAGGGGTTGAAAGCTAGAAGTAAAATCTCCCAATATGGAGAACATCGAAAAAGGTGATTAACGATTAAATAAATTTTAAATTAAAAAGATGAATCAGTACATTAATACAAATTTTAACGCATTCCGTTTATGGATTAATTTTAAATGTTTTGTGCCAACTCATGTCACCTGTCAAAATTTATGGCATTTATTTGAAGTGATAGGTAAAGAGTTTGTTTTTATGGCAAGATCGTTTCCCAAAAAATGATTTGACCATTTTGTTCATAAGGACACTAGGGTTTTAAATGGTCAGGATATAGATTTCTTTCTCTCATTATTTCAAATTCCATTTCTATCTTGCGCAAAGAAGCTTCTCTCGCTAAGCTAATTTCTGTATGTATACACATTTTTACTGCAGGAGAACTAAGTCAGAGTCCTCTATCATGGCCCCACGAAAAGCTTCCAAGGCAAGTGCTGAGAGTTCAGGGCAAGGCATGGATACTGTTTATGATACTTCACCCCAAAGTATTGATTCTATCAGAACTTGGTCATACATCTCCGAGGTTCTGCAGTCCGAATTGGTGAACTGTTCAGAGGATTCTAGTGATAATGAGAGAGATGACTTGGCCACCAAATACAAGATCATCATTCAATAAGAGATGCATAAGGTAGTAGCCAGGCCATGACTCCTTCCATATTATGATATGATCGGATGGGCATTGGATCATGTGGATATCCCGACCAGAACCATTATCAGTGAGAAGAAAGTGACTATCGGGACTTTCAGACCAGAACATTTGCAGGTGATGTACCAATTGCCACCCAAATCAAACTTCTCACACAATGCTGAGTTTCTGGAAATTTTTAAGCGAAAGGAATGCGAGCAATACGACATAAACTTGTCTGATCTAATCAAGGATTGGGTCTCGCACCCTGGAAAGTTTAGGGTGGATGGTAATGGAGTTTATTCAATCTCTTCTTTGGAACCACAATTCAAATACATAGCAATGATGACCTGTAGATTGTATGGGAGGGAGGACACCACACATTTCTTTCTCCCGTGGGTGCCTTTGATTCATACAGTCATTGAGGGTTGTTCCTTCGACTAGGCCAAACTGTTGTCAGACAGTTTAACCGGCCGTATCACAGAATATCGAACGCAAAAGGCAAATGGGAAGGCTGCTTCATTTTTTATGTCTGCATATATCATGGACGTCGCTTGTTTCATGACACCTTTTCCCCTAATGAGCTAGAGCTGGACTCCATCTGATGCTAATCCTATCCATGTCTACCATTCAAAACTTTGGGAGGATAAGACCGCAAACTTCGTATACGAGATTTTCAATTGGGTGATGGTGTCGATGCATGTCATCATCTTCGGTAATCCACTGCCCAGGATTTCAGATAGCATCATGGCCAACTTGAGTAGCCTGGACGAATGGTACATAGAGGCAGAATTTTCCTATATCAGGGTTTTCAGCACTTCTGTTCCTCCATATGCTCTACTATTATTTATACCAGATAGGTTGGTTTGTCGCGAAATCGCCAGGCAAACCGTGATTGGTGGCATAAGAAAAGAGCTTAAAGGATTTTCAAAAAATCTATGGCCACCCTTCCCCATTCATTTGAATACCTATTCTTTATTAGATTTCAGACATGTGAAGGCCGAGGCAACAACCTTGGAAGATATTAAACTCATCCACATTGATTTCAAGAAACACGAACCCCACAGGGTCATGAGTAATCACTTGGATAATTGTGGCCTTAAAAGATATGAACATGAGAATTCACCTCATGATGATATTTTCCGAGGGGCGAGATCCTATGCAGAGGTCTTGATTCAGATACAAACTCTGTCGCCCGAAGGGATGGACGATTTTTTCAAATTTCAGGAACACCGACGGAGCTACCTTCCCCTGGTCCTACAGTGTAAGAACCTGATGCCCATAGATGTACATCAAGAGGAAGCCAAGGGCTCCAAAGATTCAACACCTGACCAAGAAGAACACTAGGAGAAGAAGAAGCAAACTGGGGGCCCGAAACAGGAAGATGAGACCCCCAACCCTACAAGAAAATCAACCTCGGTTGTTACTCTGGGGAAATCATCCAAGCAGATCGGTAGTCCTATTATTTCTGTTACCCCCCTACAATCCACGAAAGGGGTCCCAGACACTGGTTGGATTTTCGGCGAAGAACTATCACCCATAATGGTGGAATAATTGCCTCTGAACAAATTTTTCTTCGATAAGAAGAGAAAGGCCGTTGTGAAGCAAGAGCTTTATCAAGAAGCAGGCAAGGTAGCCAAGAAATTTAAAATCTTAGCCGATGGAAAAGATATGAAGAAGCAAGAATTTGCAACTCAGATAACAGGGACATTGGGGGCTTTTTCTATGACCAACCAATATTCTGTTGAGTCCCTAAGAGATCAGTTGAAGTAGAAAAACCGCTTAATCAAAACTTTAGAGGATAAACTGGCTACAACAGAGACAACTGCCAGAGATCAAGAGAATTCAGGTATAGAGAAAGCTAGAGAAGCTGATCAAAAGGAAATCGAGCGGCTCAAAACCGATCTCTAAAAAACATAGTAGGTGGCCTAGACCAGTAAATCAAAGATAAGCCAACAAGAAGAATTGATAGGGCAGCTGCAGGCCAAATTAAACTTCACCGAAAGCCATATGATAGATATCGAGATATTCCAATCCCAAGCCATTGAAATCCGAAAAATAATATCGATCGTTCAACAAGTTTTACTTGCTAAAGTGGAAACTATTCAAAATCACTGCCAACTCATTGATCAAGCATTGGAAAACATCTCTTTCAGAGAAAAAGAAGCTGGGGCAGATTGGGTCATTTTCCAAGAGGCTGTTATAGCCCCAACAAAAAAGGAAATGGGCAGTAGTTCTAGGCTCTCCATCCTAGAGTAGACCCGAGGTAACATCTCGCTGAAGGCATGGGATCATAACATATCATAAGGCAAACAACGAGCTAAAGAGGTAAGAAACTTGTGTGAAGAAACTTTCATCTTCATAGATAGGGGGTTGTTGAATCTCGATAGTGAAAACAACACTGAGGCACTGGGCCAGATTAATATAGCCAAGCATCTGCTCAATATCAAGGAGAATGAGGAAAGAGAATTGGTTGAAATATCACATATAACCCAGATGGATATAATCCAAGTAGATAAATGGCTAATAAAACCAAGTGTACATTTATGTTCTATCAGCGTCAAAGATCGACAGGTAGAAGGGACGTTGCCACAATTAGTGAAGGATTATTACACTTTTGAGGCAAATAATCAAGCAAAACCTTCCAGGTTGATAGCCCAGATGGTGGAGAAATACATCACTTGTACCGAGCATATGAAGGGGCAGGTTTTAGGTATCAAAAAATGACAAGTGTCTACCTGTTATATTTTTAGAACTCGAAGAGAAAAGAAAGGAAGGCGTTCCATTTGCTCGAAAGAAAGACAGAGACAAAGAATTGAAATGTCTAATCTCCTCTTTTTTGTAACCAAAAATACTCCTGAAGCGACTGAACTTCCAACATGTAGAAGTTTGTATAAATATGAAATTAGAAGAAAGAAACAGGGCTGGACCATTTTGGTCGATTTTAATAGAGACTATCTCCTTTTGAGAATTAATACAAAGCAATCCGGAGACTCCTGATTCCATCAAGACTGTGTTATGAGTTTGTTTTCTCTGTGATTTCATATTCAATTTCATTTCTCTTATATATGTCTGATGAATGTTTCATTGCAATTTAGTAAAACCTCTACTTTGGTGATCAATTTTTAGCCATCTATATCGTTTACAGTTTTTCCTCTGTATCTGCTATTAGCAGGTACAAGACCTGTGAACCTTTTAGATTGTCATATTTATGCTTTGTTAGATTCCTTCTTATCTTACTTTCTTCTTCTGTTTACAGGGTGAGATTCTCCCTTGATAGGAGCCTCGCGTTATAGACAGCTTAATGTTTTTCTCACATTTCACACACCATTTATTTAAAATATAACTCAGTTACGAAAAAAGGCCCTTGGTTTGCATTTTATCCTTAATATTGGATTCAAAGTTCTCTTTTATAAGATCAAATTAATACAGCATCAAAAACCTCGAACTCACTTTTAGTTTACGGTTCCTCTATGATTGTCCCTGTTGTAATACATCCTAATATTGAACCCAGTTTATCGGACCAAACCCATATTGCCTTAAACCTTTTCGATACTTTACTTAAAACAACCAACACCCAGGTAGAACTTGAGCGTTCATGGGTCATGATTGAACGAGATATAAACATTCAGGAACAGTTGGACGCAAGACAACGACAACCTGGAAATCAACTTTAGCTTCCTTTCTCGAAGGTTGACTCTTCTCCCTGTTTTATCCTTTACTCACTTTCGGATGCCTAGACACTGTACTTTATTAAGCCTTAAGTACAGACTCTGGAACAACATCTTTCTGGCGCCATTGTCGGGGAACGAAGTTACGAAACCTTTTCCCTGGGAAGAACGACATTTTTCCAAGTTTCACCCTTTGATAGTGAACAAAGAGTGAACACCTTATAAAGGCTTGTATTATCTTTCACTTGGTGACTCCACGTTTAAATAAGTTGGCATCCTGTCGAAGGAACACCAGAAAAAACCCGGAGAGTAAACAGACCATGCTCATTTTCGATCTCGAAAAAATACTGAAAGTTAGAGGTTCCCTTAAGCCAACCACTGCAGTCTACCAGCTTAAGCGCCCACAACTCAATACCAAGAGTTCCTTTGAACCTTCAACTTCTGATCCATATTTATGCAGGAACGAAATGTAAGAAGCAAATAACAGAGTATGCACAATAGTATTGCAAAGAACATAGTGATACAGTAAACACACACACTTCTATTAATTAATGAAATAGAGAAACTGTAAAACTGTTGAACAATACATAGCTAGAATGGTGGTAGCATATCCCTGATAAGAGATGTGGCGGCTACACTCATCTGTGACCAAGCTGATTACAAAAAGATGCCGAAGGGCCTTATTTATCAAAAGAAGGAAGGTAGAAACCAAAAACCTAACCCTAGAAGATGAAACGCCAAAAGTCAAGTGGGCCCTGTTTGGGTAAGTTAGTCCATCAACTTCCCGGAGTCATAACTATTGCATACGATCTCCGTTTGGGGCGCACGATAGCTTGTTGGAAAGATCTATCCGAGGCCTATAACGCTCGAGACAAAATAGCATCGTAGATGTTATTTTGAGAGAGCAACATACCCGAAAAAACATCGTAGATGCTATTTTGCGAGAGCAACATACCCAAAAAAACATCGTTTAGGGCCTCAAAATGGCCCCGGAAGTTTAGGACCCGAAAAAATTGCTAAAAATAGTAAATTACCAAAAATGCCAGAAATCTGTTTTGAGCTAGATGGAAAGGTGGGCAACCACCGATAGCCATCTGGATCAACTTCGCACAATCCCCTCCCTCAAACCATCAACCCAAATTTAACTCTCTCTGAAGTTAAAAGTGAGATCCATCCGACAACCTTTGGCGTACACAAAGGTAAAAACCCCGCAGTGAATTTATCAAAGATTGATATCCCGCCAACTCTTCAGTTAGACTTCCCGACCTCACTGAGTCTCGAAGAGTATACCATATACTCAAATTCCACACCCGCGGGTTCCCCTGATTACATCTCTTGCAAATCCAAGGAGCCAAGTCCTCGCATCCCTTTTCACCCGTCTTCGCTTTTATCGTCTCTCAAAGAAGCTAGAAATTCGCTTTTGGTTTTCCAGAACCCTCTATATAACACACCTTTTCCCTATTCACTAGTATCGATGGCGACCACCGGAGGAGGTGGTGGAGTGGCTCTAGGAGGAGGAGCGGGGGGCCAAGCGCCTCCCCCGCCTCCCAGAGTCTTTGCTAAAGTAGCTGCGAGATATGCACCTTTGGTCCTGCCCGTCCCTCTTCACGACCTTCCTGAAAATTACATAAAAAAATTACCTAAATTTAAAGGGGAAGGGGACTTGACTGCAGCTGAACATATAAACTTCTTTGATCAGTTCGTCGATATCCTAGGCCTTGAACACAAAGATGTATATTCGAGGCTGTTTGTTCAGACTTTTGAAGGACAGGTACAAACTTGGTTTTGATGTCTACCCGTAGGATCAATATTATCCTATGATTCTCTGGAAGACGCTTTCCTTAGACAATGGGGTGAAAGGAAAGATCACTTGTATTATTTGACCGAGTTTGGCTCCTTAAAGAAGAAGAATTCGGAAACCATTATTGAATTCATTCAAAGATTTAACAAATTATATAATAAGATCCCGGTCGAAGTTAAACCATCCCAACCTGTAGCCAAGGTAACCTTTGTGGGGGCCTTTGAACCTAATTTCACACTTCTTTTGAGAGAAAGGAGGGGGGCCACCCTAACCCAAATGCAAGATGATGCCGTAGAAATTGAGTCTAATATGATGGCTTCTGGAAAGTTGAAAACCAAGTTAGAAATGGGAAACTAAGAAAACAAACGTTTTAGGGAACAAGTGGGACGCTCAGGATCAAATAGATCCACAGATGACAAATTGGATGATATGGCTAGGATAATTAAGGAGTTATCAAATAAAATTTCTAGAATGGAGCTAGGTCAATCCAAAGACGATCCTTTCGTTAAGAGGGAATTCAGAAGAAACCCTAATCCTCAAAATCAACAAAGGTAGGTTAAAAATGAAGACCAAAAAATTCAAACCCCTTTAAAAAATGAAAATTTTATAGGAGGAAATTACCTGCAAGATTTTGAAGATTTGGATGAAGATGTGACGAATTTGGGTGACGATTGTACCCAACCTTACTTAACGAAAGAATATTACGAGAAGTCCTTGAACAATCAACAATTGTCAAATAAAGATGAGGACATAAACAGCACCAATTTTGTTGTATGTCAAGAAACGACTGATTCTATAATGGCTGAGGTCCAATCGAGGTATAACTTGAGGTCTAAGAACAAACCTGCGTTGACTCTCCAACCCAAGAAGATTCTCCCTAGGGGTGAAGTATACGAGCCCGCCTTGAAAGAGATCGATACATATAATAGAAAAATGAAAGGGGCAGACTCGCTAAATCCCATAGTAAAGGAGGTTGAGACCCAAACAAAGGAAACCAAGACAACTGAAACACATATACCGGCAGATAAACTCACAGGTGATAAATCAACACAAACAAATAAATTAGAAAATAAGGAGTTCAGGGTTTCAACCAAAGAAATGGACAAAGGTGGTGGAGGGTTCAACCTCGAAAATGAGATAAATAAAATAAAAATACCAATCCCTCTGGTGGAATTAGCGAAGAATACTGTATATTGGAAGAAAATTGCCAAAGCGATAGGTTTTTCAGAGCTAGAAAGTCACTCTGACATGATAAACTTGGAAGATGATAAGCCCAATATCACATTCGGTCCACATTTCAAGGGTGCCAGATACATCGTAGCTCCTTTCTATATCACTCTAAATGTGCATGATCGACTGCTGCATAGCTGCATGCTAGACTATGGGGCCTCACATAATGTGATGCCAAAAACTATTATGGATAGACTAGGCCTCAATATCACCAGGCCTTATGGAGATCTCTACTCTTTCGATTTAAGAAGAGTTAAGTGCATGGGTATGATAAAAGATTTAGTAGTCACTCTTGCACAGGTCCTGGTGAAAATCATCTTGATGGATGTGGTTATTGTCGATATACCCCTAAAGTATGGCTTACTGCTATCTAGGTTGTGGGGAGCCAAACTTGGGGGGTCCCTTCAACTGGATATGACTTACACTACAATTCCTATGTTTGGTGGACAACTTACTCGGTTATACAGGGAAACAAGGTTAGCCTACACAATGAGTGACCCTAAGAATCCTAACAATTTTCTTGTTTATATTGCCGATCAAGATATAGGAAATTGTATATTGTTTTTTGATGATGATGTAAATAGCTATGCAGAAGAGAATTGCTTAGAAAATAATGAATCAGGAAAGACCTATGAAAATATGTATAGTACTGGGATTTGGAAAATGTTTTTTGACGGTGCTCTGTCATGTAAAGGAGTGGGTGCATGAGTACTTTTTGTGGCACCTAAAAATGATTTTGTTATCCCTTTCTCTTACAAGCTTCAGTGGGATATAGACTACACAAATAACGTCTGTGAGTATGAAGCCTTGGTCTTAGGGTTGGAAGCTGCCAGGAAGTTGAACATAAAGAACTTGGAAGTTTATGGAGATGTAGAGTTGATAGTAAAATAGATAAATTGGGACTACTAGGCCAAGCACCCAAGATTAAGATCTTACAGAAACTGCGCCTGGGACCTTATGGAAAATTTATTTTCATCAGTAAAGGTACATTTCATCACCCGGGCTGAAAACCAGCAAGACGATTCGCTGGCCAAAGCGGCTTCAACTTTCGTACCTCCCACCACTTTCAAATTAAAGTACCACATAGAGGTAATGCATAGACCATCCATACCAAACAATATACAACACTGGAAGGTTTTTAAAGATGATGAACAGATCAAAAAGTTCCTATAAATGGTAGGTGATTTCTCTAAAACCCACATTGACCAGGAGGACCAAAATGATCATACCTGGATTATGCAGGAGGGAGAGGAGTGTTATCACTGAAATTTCGTCTGCACGTGGCGACAAGAACTCCACATCATCAAAACAACAATGAATTCATTTATGGCACTGAATTAAGTTCACAACATTCCAGAAGGGTCAAAAACTATACAAGGTAACCAAAAATTGAAGGGCACTTTACAGCAACCTGGTGCACGCGCATATGCGCGGGACAAAAATGTGTTTTTTGTGCATGCGCCCCGACGCGCGCCTGTCAGCATAAAAAGCCGTGCATCTGCTAATACGGCGCATTAATTGCTTAAGTCGGCCTCCCAACCGCCAATGGACCGGCCCCCAAGATGATTTGACCTTCAGATCATGGTCGACTCTGCAAATTCGGTGAATTAATGGCTTAAGTGAACCCTAAACAAGTCCGTGTTTACACCGGAAGTTGGTTACGTGACCGCTTGGAAAATGCTATAAATAACCGTGGAGACTCATTGTTTTAGCAGAGAATTCCAAGCATTGTTACGCTGTCCAGATGATTCAGAGCCTAGCCTTTGACAAGAAATTCATCAGCAGTTTAACTCAGAGTTCTTTCACCATTCAGTTCAGTTCTATTCATTTTGTAAGGAAAGCATCGTGTTGAGGGCCCCGAAGGACCTTTCGCTGGAGGGAGAGGGAACCCCTATCTCTGTCTTCAGCATGTGCTCTGGTTTCGCTAATAGATCAAGCCTGGAACCATTGACGACTCCCTTGTCTTATGTTTGATGTTTTTTGTCTATTTTTTGGTAATGTTATTTGCTTTCAGTTTGTAGTTAGATTATAGTTTGTTTCTGTTTCTGTTAACCCTTTTGCTCCACAACATCATGTTCTGCCTTGCCAAGCCCAACAGGGCATGCTAGTGCTCCCATTTTTGCTCACCCGGCGACGATTCGAGCAGGAACAGATTGGCGACCGTACTGGGGAGTTTAGGTATCAAATCCTCCCTCAATTGGGTTTAATTCGCTTTCCTTTCTGTTTTATTAACTTGCAGGGACTCAAACTGGCCTCCGCTGACCTGCGAGACAGTCGATTCACAGGA